>JFFI01001726.1:0-61938 GCA_001563125.1 Colletotrichum salicis
GGATTTTTGGGGTGGCCGAATGGGGGTGCTTTGACTTAGGCAGTGGGTTCTTGAATGGGCACGATCGAGTTTGTTTCCCGTTGCACTGGACAGGTTGAGTGATGGCGTCAATGCGTCTTGATGTCTTACGCAAGATGAGGCACTATTCCAGCCACACGTGGTGTAATAATACTCAAATTGAGAGCTTCACTGCGATGTCCAAGTTGAAGTCGCCTTCAATAAATACAACTCCCGTTTACTCTGACTCGATATCTGTGTTGATTCATAGACGGACGGAAATAGGGCATTGTTAAGGTGTAATTCGATATTATCCCTCAAGAAGATACGTCCTAATGTATTGAGGTCAATTCTCATCTGATGGAGGAGATATGTTATCAGCAGCCAGCTGATCCACTTCTGAATAAGATCAGCATATGATTTAGTCCCTCGGTGATTGCAACTTGATGCCGGTACGTTCGTGTATAGCTTCTTATCAATTTCTGAGTTCGGATATTCAAATCACTGCTGCCTAAGTTTGCAATTTTACAGACGTCAACACACAATTCATGAGATGTGTTCACGAGGGAATAGTAGCTTCCTTGCCGTCGTCTGTCTTCAGCCTATTCAACAGTTGATTTATTGAATTACACGATGCTCAAGGTGGCATGTGTGAAGAAACATTGGGCACGAGTGACGCTACTAAGCAATAAGCCAGTGAGGCTTGAGTTCATTGAACAAGGCGTGATCTCGAAGATTTGTTTCAATAGATAAGGCCTTAGAAAGTACGTTTGTTTTTGGTCTTAACGCAATGTATTTGAACGGTGTTATAGTCTACGCCGAGGCATCCCCATAATCGCCATCAACATTCCCCTCCCCCGCCTCGAGCTGCTCAACATCGGCAGAATCACTAAGCACACTCTTCCAACCACGAACTCATCTAAAAGCGTCGGCAAATGAACGGAAGCTCGGCCTCGACATCCGGTCTCCCAGCCAATCCGGCAAACAAGATCACACATCACGGCTATCTTCCCCATCCCTTCTCTTTCTGGATCAGACGAAAAGACAAGCCTGTGACTTCCTTCTACGGACCAGATCTTCATCCACCCTTCGGTGCCAACTCCTTACCTCATAACCCCCACATGCCATGAAGCCATCTACTCTATCTCTTCCGTACAGAATGAATTCAAATCGCGCCCGCTAAGCTTCACTAAGCTTTTCATCCCACTTCATACTCAAAAGCTTGGGTTTCTGTGGCGGCGGAAGGTGTACTACCTCAACTACCCCTCCTCTCCAACCCCCCCCACGGCATAATGCTCTGAGTAACTCTCGGGAAGTCTATTTCTCGCAAGAAGGAGGTGGGAAGTAGAAGAAAGCACGGATTCAATCAAGACACATGGTTGAGACGCACCAAAATCCAGAGCCGAGGGACAATGAAGAAATCCAGCTGATGACTGTGTTTATTTTGCACAGACCTTGCGTGAGCTATGGGCAACACACCACACACACGCACACACACACACACACACACACACAAACATGGGTATTCTCATCTTGGTAAACTGTGATTGCTTATCCGTACATGAGGCACAACCCCGCCAGGCGCTCTCATAATGGAACAGACTCACAAAAGCTCCATACCCGTAGACGGAAAGAGTACAACAACGTTCGGATGACGGAGCTTTCCACAGCATACCTAGAAGAGTTCGGGACCAAACAGTACCGAACCTCTTGCTCCGTGTCGAGCATACCTTCCACCCGGGGCCCGTGACATCTGCCATACCCGAAGGAGGCACGGAGGGAACCGACCCTGGAGGTTGCCGAATGTCGGCACGTGTGTGGCTTGACATTGTATGTGGCGCTAGCATGACCTAGCGCCACAAGTGAGGGGTAGTGTGGCTATGCATGTTGCCAAATCGTCACTATGACCTGTGGCTTGTCGCGCATTGGTCCACCATTTTATGGCCGACACCAAAAACCTGCTTGAGTTGGATCTACAGGGGAAACTCGATCCTGATAGGCGGCTTTGGTTCTAAGAATGTCCCGCCAGCAACATGTTGTACAAGTGTGATATTCATGTTGGTGGCAAAAAGTATTGGGATTTGCGGGACAATGAGAAGGTCGGGGTTGGTTGCGTGGTTGCTTGGTGCGAATGCCTATCTCTTTCTTCACCTATTTCGAAGGCCCATCACTATTGTAAAGTAAATAGGAAGTCGATAACAGAGGTAATGAGGGGATTCTAGAACGGCTACACCCCTAGGACGACAAGTTGGAACCCCAGGGCAGTGCAGCCGCTCCCAATCCGTATCTTGAAAACTAGAAAGCCACGTGAATACCCAGTCATAGGCTGGGTTCTTCAGAATGTTCCTACGGAGTACATCGGTTTGCTCATTGCAAACGCTCAAAAGCACGCCATCAGATAGGCGAGCCGGAACTCTCCTCGTCAGATTTCATCAACGAGCAGAGCAACGCCTGACTAGCCGACCATATTGAAGGCATGGTTAAAATTTCGGTGAAAATGAGCAGGCAGTGTCTGACTCTGCTCACCTCGATAGACTCAAAAGGCCATGGCCCTGCCCGCTCCCGCGATAAGGTTTCAAATTTCGATACTACCTTATTACATTGCATGCCCAATGTTCAATACACAGTTATCTCGTTATTTTCGCAGTGGCTCATGCACCCGCGCCGCAGGCCGCACGGGAAGAAGGGGGGCGCGCATCCCACAACTGTCAAAAAATGCTTGGTCCCCTTAACGCTAGGCCCGAATAGAACGGAGCATCTTGCCAGATTCGGGCCAACCTCGAGTCGTGAGTCGTGAAGGTTGTTTGCTGGACAAGGGCGGTTTTGCCCGGCACGGTAGATGGTGGAGACAGAGGCTCAGCCACACCCTTGCACTCACCTGTCTGCGGGACATTCTTTTCTCTGTTTTTGATACGGATACGTGGGACAGATTGAACGGATGATATCCGCCGCAATAGGCACATGAATCAACGTGATGGCGGAACGCATCCGTTACTGCTACCGTGACCTGGAGCGTGGACTGACCAACTCCGCTTTTGCTTACCTTATCTTTCAAACTCTGTCTTCGGCTTGGACGAGTTAATTGCTATTGTGGAGATGATTTTCCAAACAAGATATCGTGGAATGTGGGAGCAAATAAGTAGGAATGAGGGTGTATTGGCCGGTGCTGGTCGAAAGATCGGTGCCAAAGCAAAGACCTCGCAGAGAATTCATGGTGGAGGCCCAGTCAGCGTGATGACCTTAGGGAGAAAATCTTCGATCAGCAGAAACAAGCCTTCCATCGAACGGGCTATTGCTCCGAACTGCCAGGTGGATATACCATAACTGATAAGATTCGGGATGATCGGATCCTAGTGTTCAGCTCTTCGCGATGAGGGGGAAAAAGTGTAGGGGGCAAAGGAATGTAGAGTCGACGTTCTAGAACGCCGAGGTCGAAGAGGCCGTCGCCGTCTAGTGTACGGTCTGCTAGACTTTCGCCGGTCGTGGCCCGCATATGCCACAGCTACACCTCCCTAGATCTTCTCCAGACTCCTGGTGATGCGCCGATGTGGGCGATCAAACCGATGCCATTCCCGCGAGAATCGGAGTGGTTGGTTGATGATGCGGTACGGGGTGTCGACTATGCATCGAAACTTGGGATGGCAGGGCCCCCGTCAGGCGGCTCTTTGGAGTTTGAGGTCCAGGGTGACATCTAGTTGGTAGTCGAAATCATCGAATGTTGCGGTTTATGATGCCGAAGCCCCTATTGTCCGTTACCACCCGTCAGAAGGCTTTTTCCACACCAGAAGGGAAAAAGAGCCTTGCCGGTATTTGGGGCCGTTGAGCTGACCAGTAGGAAACAGCCGCGGAAATGGGGAACTTACGGCGGTCCCTACTCCCTAGTTGGCTATTGAAGTAACCCGTTGACAAGGCGTTCTGGATTTCGCTCCCGGGACTTTGTGGGTTGTCTTGGTTGTGAAGGTGCCGCAGGTGAAACAAGGCGCACATATTTTCTATTTTTGTTTACGCAACGTCATGGTTCGCGCTTAGCCGGGGCGTGGTCTGGTAGCGGCTCACGTTGATTCTCGGCATAAGAAAACTTGTGAGCCACTAAGCGGCCCAGCTAGTGCAAGGTTTAGGCCGTTATGTAAGCCCACGTCGAGTCTTTTGCTGGTGACTTTAGCTGACATTAGCCCACTGCGGCGTGTGCGAGGCGGCGAGACTCGAGAAAGTCAGCACGTCGGGAATGTGGGAGGACCTTCGGGACCAGTGGGGCCAGAGCGAGGTGCCAGAAAGCCGAGACGGTGCCCATAGTATTAGCTAGGAACATTGTCGCAGCAATGCCGAAACGGCGCCGGGGTCCTCTGCCGTCGGGTTGGAAGTATTGGCTTCAGGTCTGTCTTGATCGGACTCTCAGTCATCGCGGCACCAGTGTTCGGTATTCGGCCCAGTCTCGCGATGCGAAAGGGCTGATAGTCGTCTGGACTCTAGAGAGATCCCGAAAAGTTGAAATGAAGACTGAGACGTCTGCGAACCCATCTTGAGCAAGTCCCAGAAAAGTGACAAAAAGTGGACGGACGGTTCACGGTCCAGATTGCGCGGATCAAGGGTAGGCGAGATGGCGAGGAACATGAGATTCGCCTCGAGTCTGGGGGTCGTAACAAGCCCAATTTCCATCGTGTATCGACCTTATTGAGAGGGCCCGCGGGTCGACGTTCGCCTGCTGAAATGTGGCCTGGGGGAAGGAAGTCCAGCAAGATTGGTGATGCAAGATGCGCGATGCTGCAGTGACCGCCGTTAAGCCAAAGTCTAATTCGTTATGATTGTTCCCGCTTGGTGTTGAATGCTCGTTGTTTAGTGCCAGCATCCAGGGCTGTCGCCGCCTTCTAACGCCCGACAAGGCTGGGTTAACAGTCGAAGACGGACAAGCAGCTCTGCTCCGTATTGAAGCTCATCTAAGCCACGCTGTGTCCCGTGTTTTTCCCCCAACGGCTCGCAGATGAGAGCAAATCAAAAGTGGGCGGTGGGTGATTTGGTGATTTCGATAGTGCTAACGGCCGTGGTGGCAGTGCATGAATTATCGCGGTAGGGTCAGGGAACGGAAATCACAAAAGCGTCTCACAGGATTGAATGATCATGGGCGGCATTTCCAGAATGAACGGGGCGATCCCCTGAATGGGATCTAACCACCGACCACATTGAGGGCCAAGTCCAGTGCGGAAAGTCGGGAGCGAAAGAGACGCTTGAAGTTGCCGTCGGGTCTGGGTCTGGCTTTGGCTCCCTGGACCAAAACTCTTTTCCAGATGTTAATGCCGTGAACAACGGACGGCAGCACAACTTCCGCTTCGGGGGCGAGCTGAAAAGAATTTGGAGCCGCGACAATGGGACGGCCTGGTGTCAGCGCATGGCCAAACGCCGTGGACTTTCCCTTCCACCACCTCCTTGAAGCTCGGACGGAGACCAGTGAGCCTTTTCGGAAGGACCTTTTCGTGATGTGGGCAGCGGTCCGTACGATGTACCGTAGCCGCAAGAGAAAGTCTATGCCGCGCCGTGTTTCTAGTTGCCGAGACCAGTCTGCTCCCAGTACTTGAAAGGATGGTGACCGAGGGGAGGCGTGAGAGTTGAAAAAAGTCGCCGCAAGTGGGAATGCTGTGTTAAGGTGTGTCTGGATTGCTTCGAAATGGGGGCTGAAATGCCACTGGCGAGGGCCTGTACTGTTCTGCACGGCGACGGTGAGCACCATGGGAGTTTGATATGGTTAGAGATGGACAAGTGGTCGTATTTGCATCTAGCGAGATTCCAAGCCCATCTTGACCAGCTGGGTCAGGCTGTTGGAAAGAGTTGAAGACCATGAGTTCAGTGAATGAGGCTGAGCATAAACAACCTTCTTTTGAACAAACCAAACGAGGGCGATTGATTTGTTGATGGTGGGAAGAGTAGGAGCTCAGAGCAACGTCGATGGACGATCAACCCACGCCGAAAGCAAAAAGAGGCAGAGCGCCAACTTGAACAGCCACACCCGGGATCGCGGCACCATTTGTATTACTACATATGGCCACGGCTGTGTTCGGCGTGGAATCGAGTACTCAGTACCTGTCATCAACATCGCAAGCGAAAGCGAACAGGGGAGGGGGCGCCGGCGCCGCATAACCAGAACTTCCCGCTGCCCGTCTCCGTCGGGCAATGAATTGGTCGGCTCGGGTCAGCACACAGCACAGCATAGCGCCTGGCGAGGCGCCTGTGTGGTTTGGTTTGTACTTTTCGCAGCGATTCGCTCAGTTCGGATTTGGTCTCGCGCCCGAACAATACGCGGCCCCGTCATCTTGTCATCTCACCAACCTCGAGGTTGCGGCTTCGTTCTGTGTCTGTCGGTTAGATTCTGCTCCGTCTTATCGGAAGAATCCGAGAGGCCACGACGATGTGAGGGGAGATTGACATTGGATTCATCATTGACGACGATATGGTAGAGCCGTAAACGACACCAACGAGGGGAAATTGACGATAGAATGGGCGGGTAAACAGGTCTTAGTCTCCATCTGTACTCCGTACTGTAGGCGAAGACGAGGGACCGGAGAAAAAAAAGTCAAAAAGGTTCTCTCAATAAGCGTGCGTCGTCGAGTCGTCGTCAGCAACATTTCGAAACGGCGACATCGCGCCATTGCTTGTGGTTGGGCGACAGGCGGCAGAGTGAGTACTGAGTGGCCGAAGTTCAATATCAAAACAAGCGGTCGCTGTTCTGGCGAGTGACGAGCTTGCGAATCCACGTTGAATTCCACAGCGCTCCGGGGGTTCACCAAAAGAAGCCAAAAGGCGCAGAAAACGAGGGAAATGGGGACCATCAGGAGCGAATCACTGCGAGCGAACGGTCGAGTACTCGTCGACGACTGAGCCGAAAAGGGCAGTTGGCGTCGTCATCCTCAGGCCGCAGACGTGTACGAAGTACATTCAACTTGGTGAGTGTGCATTGGTGCAGGAAGGTACCTGACATTTCGCAAATTCGTGCTTTCCCACCACCTCCGAACAGATTGTACCTGTCGTGCCGTTGTCCACTGAGTCTAATCCTGGCCCCGAAACTTCCTTCCTCTGCCTGCCTGCGCTTGCTGGTACGAATACTCGCTGTACACTAGGTAGGGGAAGGGAAGGAATGGACGAGTGAGAAAGAGCGAGAGGGAAGGAACACCACTGCCTGTCTTCCCACCCGACGAGAAGGTGCAGCCCATCAGCCAAGGACACCCGGCCCAGTCTCTCTCATCTTCCCGCGCTAATCCCAACCAGGACATGTCGTCCATCGGCTTACGCGTCCCTCTTTCCCTCCCATCAGCGCCCCGGTCGTCGCTCTCTTTCCCTCCGTCTTCCCTCTTGTGCTTTCTGCTCAGCGCTCCCTCCATGTCTCCTTCCCTCTCAAAGTACCAAAGTACCAAAGTACCAAAGTACCCCATTCTCGCTCTTGCTCGCCTGCCCTGGGACTCCTGGTCCTTTCCTTCCTCAACTCCCCCCCAGCGTCCACCCCCCTGCTCAGCCCGCCCAGAATCCGCTTGGCCCGCCTTTCTCCCCCTGCTGCTCCGAGGACCAGGCACCCAAATCATTCAAGAAACGGAGTCCCCGTGCTCAATCCCTCTTGTTACGCTTCCCATACATCCACTGCCCAGACCCCCCCTAAACTACTCGCCTATCTCAACACTCTTCTTGTCCTCTTTTCCTCTTTTTCCCTCCCAACTTTCAAACCCTCTTTCTTTCTTCCCAACTCCAACCAAACCACCAAACGAAACATCCACTGAGGCATTGACATCCATCGTCACGAGCCTCATTCACCGAACCGAGTACTCTACATCGATCACTAACCTCGTCGCCTACGGGGTCTAACAATCACTACAACGGTTCGTCACTGACCGGTGCGGACCCGAATCCACTACAAACCCATCTATATCGATACCCAAGGGATCGAACCCTCTTTCGACGGCAATGACGACCTCGAATCAGAACGTCGATAACATCGACGCCCTCCTCGACTTCAGCGAGTACGACAACATGTCTTACCAGTCTCCCTCGCTCTCTCCCGCCGCTACTGCAAAGAACACATTCACTCGCCCATCAGTCAGCACCGTCGCGACCCCGACGATGCCTTCAGCATCACAACCTCTCTCTGGCCCTAGTCATCAGTATGATCTCTACAAGCAGCAGACTGGCATCGTCCCCGGTGCTCTTGCGAGCACACTGGCCGTCAACGAGGCCAACTCTCACATCAGCGGCTACAACAGCGGTTATGGAATGGACTACTTGGGCAACGGCTTGAGCCCGGAGAACGATATGTTTGACTTCAACACCTCTCCTTCCCAAAACTCTACTGGCTTGGATATGGATATGGAGTTCGAGTCCCCTCCGGACTCCCAGTACTTCTTCCCCAACACCACTGTCAACCCCACCGCCATCGGCGGACAGGAGTCTCCCGTTGTCCCCTCCCAGCAAAACAACGTTGGCAGACTGTGGCCCGGCATGCACTCCCAGGCTGCGCTCGCCAAGGCCCAGGCCCAGCAAAGGCAACAGCAGCAAATCATTCAGCAGCAGCAGCAGCGCCAGCAGATGGGCCAGAAGCAGCGCACCAAGAGCCAGCAACCTCCCGACCCCATTGTCGAGCAGAAGATTACCCAGCTCCTTAACTCCATGCGTGCTAAGCCTGCTCAAGAGGGCGACAGCCCCTCTCCTCTCATGAACCTGCCTAGATGCAAGAAGGACGAAGAGGATATGGATGAGGACGAGAGACTACTCGCCAGTGAGGAGGGCAAGAAGCTCAGCAGTAAGGAGCGTCGCCAACTCCGCAACAAGGTTTCCGCCCGCGCCTTCCGTTCCCGCAGAAAGGGTAAGTTCCACTTCCACCATACCACATAATTCACTTGCTAACGCTTCACAGAATACATCACCCAGCTCGAGGCCGAGATTGCCAACAAAGTATCCGAGAACGGCGAGCTTCGCCAGCACAACCGTTCGCTTCAAGACGAGAACAAGCGCCTTCAGGATCTCACCCGCATGCTTCTTGCTTCTCCCTCTTTCTCCAACTTCCTCGACCACCTGAGCACCAACCCTCAGGCCGCCCCACAGCAGCAGCAGCAAGCTCCTGCTGTCAAGATTGAGAGACAACCCGAGCAGCGTCAAATTCCCAAGGATATCAACCCCTACGCCAACCAGACGCAGCAGCAGATCGGCGTGGCCATGCTCCCTGAGCAGAACATGGACTTCTCCATGTTAAACATTGACAACGACGCCTACAACTTCCAGCCCCAGGTTTTCGCTGTTCTCGAGACTCCCGATATTCCCGTCACCATTGACACCAACGTCCTCTCCGGGAAGTCCTCCAACTTCGTTGGCGAGCACTTCGAGTCTGATGATGAGAAGATTGAGCTCCCCACGATTAAGGCTCCCAAGGTCCTGGCTCCCGAGGTTCAGTCTCAGGCTCCTGCCACCGAGGAGGTCTTTGATGACGAGTTCGAGAACGACCCTGAGTTCGCTCTGTACCACTCCGCCCCTGCCCCTGCTACCGAATCTCCTGTCGAACTGGACACCGAAGCCTTCTCGCACACTGAGATCTTCGGTGGCGTTGAAGCTGAGAAGGTCCTTGCTCGCTACGAACTCGTCGACGCATCAGAAGATGAGCAAAAGGCATGCGTCGCCATGGCCAAGGTGCAACGCATCGACGCTGCGCTGCAACCAGTCCTCGCAAGACTGGAGTCGCTCTTCCTCTAAACACCACATTCGCTACTACACTTTCTTTTAGCACCTTGTTTTGGGCATTAAGTTCGCTACACCATTTCCTGTGCATACTAGCTTGATATCTGGGACATGGCGTTGGGTTTGACTGGGAATCAACTACACCCCAACCGGGACGGCATCTAGTTTCTTATTTTATTTCGAGAGTGTTGCGGTGGGTGAAAAGACTTCTATAGGAACCAAGCTGGTTCGGCATGATTGATGAATGTTAACATTGGCGAGTAAGAGGTGGGATTACGGCTGGCCATGGCCATCGTGTACTAGATAGATTGGGCGCTCCCGCAACTCGATCTGAAGAATACAAAAGAATTCTCAAACTTCATCTTTACCAATATTTCCTTCTATGTGATTGACTGTCTCGTACTCAGTTCGTGATGTTTGTTCTGCTTGTCTCATCCCCTGACATCGCAGTGGTGAATTATGGGCCTGCCATACAAGGTGAGGCACGAAACGTCGCGTGCGTTTCTCAGGAATCTGCTCACCCCGTGCATCTATGCCGTGTATTCGTTCTCCCTCCACCCATGGGTTTTCCGTGAGCACGTCCCCGAATCTCTTCAGCCGACCGCCTGTCTGTCACCGTCTCGTCTTTCGAAACAGCTTTTCGGCTCGGTACAGGATGTTTTCTTCCCCTGCTGGACATGTTCTCTTGAGTCTGGAGAGGACATGCCGAACCGTCGAGGTCACTCCCGATGAATCCCCACCTGCCGGCGAGGATATCCGACATGGACGAATAGTATGATTGGGAGATCACTGTCATCTGGTATCTGGAACTTCGGTTTGTTCTTTTGGAGCTATTGGTCTTCATCCCCTTGTCTGTGATGTGCCTACCCTTGGCTTGTAAGGGGTTGCTGGGTAGGGTTGTAGGAGGAGGCCTCTGGAGGCTCTGTGGTTTGGACTCTGGAGGCTCGCACTCTGGGGCTCTGTTTTCTCCTGGCTCGGATTTTCCGACTGCAAGTGGGGTGTCACGTTTTATGTGATGGGCGTTATTGGTCCTTACCTTGCCATGCTGTTTGACTTCATGATGTCTCAGTGATTGATCTGGTTGCTCCTGGCTTGCTATTTCTTGTCGTCGGATGAGTGTCTCATGTTGTCATTAGAGAGGATTGGCAGAGCTGAGATGGCAAGTCTGGGCGATAATGGAGTGTTTTCAAGGTTCGTTGCTTGCTAAGGGGTGATATCGCGTCCCTCGTGGGTAGAAGTCTCGTGTAAGAGCCGACGGTCGGTCGCTGATTGTTAAGATTTCGGCCCCGGACGATGATGGAACTCCGCTGCTAGTGTGTGAACCTTTCTACCTGGCTGAACAGGGAAATGGCCGTGGACGATGATTGCAAGTAAGATGTATTCATTACCACATTAGACAACATCGAACGCTACATCGCACCTAGGGCACACCACATGGCACACCAATTCCACCATAATCAGATAAGTCAAGTTCAACATCACCATCACAAATCCTCCCAGTCCTCCCTGATCATCTCCGCCCCCTTCTCCCCAATCATATACACCGATCCCACGATATTAACATCAGGCAGGATGGGAATAACACTACAATCCACGACCCGCAACCCATCGACACCGTACACCCTCAGCCGCGGGTCCACGACGCCTCCCTGGTCTTCGGGCAGCATCTGGTTTGTGCCGGAGGCGTGCCAGTTGGGGATCGTGTTGGCGCGGACATAGGCCAACACGGCGTCCTCGTCGTCTTCCGAGACGCCGGCGCCGGGGGAGACTTCGCCGTGGGAGGGGCCGACGGTGTATTCCGACATGCGCGGGTGGGCGAGGATCTTACGGAGGTATTTGAAGGAGGCGAGGGCGATTTTGCGGTCGGCTGGGTGGGCGTAGTACTATTATATTGTGATGGTCAGCCGATTTCTTTCTCTTTGACGTTCATCACTCAAGGACATAAGAAAAGCGAACAAGTCCGCGAAGGTAGGTCGAGCGGCCGAAGGAAGGAAACGCGGCTACTCACATTGGGATTAACCCTCGGCGTCTCAGCCATAGAATTCGACCTCAGCGTCACATTGCCCCTCGAAAGCGCCACCATGCTCGACGCCGTTAGGGAGATGTACGTCTCGTTAGCGCGGGGCGTGTAATACGGCGTCGGCCCGCTCGGGTAGAAGACGCTCTCAAACAGATACTCAATGTGCGACTGGTTCGCCAGGCCCGCGGACACGACATCGCCTGCGCCAATGGCCTGCAGTTCGTCGGCGGATAACTTTTGAAAGGCGTTTGTAATGCCCGACGGAGCCGTGTACTCGCCCGTAGCGTTCGTGTAGAACTCGTCTTGGGCGGCGCGGAGGGATTGGTAGGTTGCTGCCATGTCTGTTGTTGAGAATTCGGGGGTCGAGAGGGCCATTATGCTGAAGACGGAGTGGTCGTTGAGGCTTGGAGACGTTTGATGTCAGTTGTGATCAAATGTAAAGTATGAGAGGAGGGTTCTGTGGGGAGGAGAGCTTACTGCTGGCCAATGTTCTCGTTGATGTGGACAGGTTCGATGCCGAATTCGTTGAGCTGGGAGGTTGGACCGACTCCCTTGATCGAGGTTAGTACATGATCATCTTCATCATGTCACATCCGCAAAGTTCGAGAGAAACTCACAGAGACCATCAAAAGCTGAGGCGAGTTAAACGCCCCTGCGCTGATAATTACCTCCTTCTTCGCCCTTACCTCGTGCACAATACCCGTAGGATGGTCCATGAAAGCAACCCCCACCGCCTTCGGCTTCTTTCCCTCCGTCCCCTGGTCAAAGTTGATCTTCCACACGGGAGCAAAGTGCAGCACATCGAGATTCTTCCGGTCCTTGGCCTGCTTCAGGTAACTATCGTAGCTAGAGCTGCGCAGGAAGCCGGCGTCGAGGTGGCCTGTTCCCTGCTTCACGCCTGTGCTGTTGCCTATGTTGTGGTCCTCGACGATGGGGATCTGCAGGGCCTCAGAGGCTGCCTCAATGAAGCCTACGCCCGACGGCGGGACGTAACCTTGGAAGCCGAGTTGGAGGGGACCGTCGGCGTAGGCGGAGGGGTCATGGGTTTTGTAAGAGACGTCGAAGCCTCGGACTTGGTGGTCGGTTGGGGGATTGAAGTGTGTGCCCTATTGCCATGTTAGTGGATCGTAACCAAGACTCGAACTGGAACAACTGAACGTGGGCGTTACCTTGACAAAGAGAGGATAGACATCGTCCCATCCCCAACCGGGGTTCCCGACTTTGACCCAGTCATCGTACACGGAAGCGCTGCCGCGGCCGTAGTAGAAGCCATTGGTCACGCTACTGCCGCCGAGGCACCGGCCGCGGTGATAGCGTAGGATGCGACCGTCGAGGTGTTCCTGCGGAGTGGTGTAAAAGGACCAGTCGATGGCGGTCCCGCCGAGGAACTGGTTGCCGCCAGGGGCTTTGTAGGCGGAGACGACCTCGGGGTTCGGCCCCGCTTCGAGGACAAGGACCCGCTGTTTGCCGGACTCGGAGAGGCGGTTTGCGAGGACGAGACCGGCGGTGCCGCCTTTGAAGTGGGAAGAGTGAGTTCGCCGAGGGAAATATTGGGAGTGTGTAAGAAAGTGTCTATCTTACCTCCTGCTATGATAAAATCGTACTCATCTTGAATCGTTGCGCGGTCGAGATTCTTGATTGGTGCGGCCGGGACTCCGGCGAGGAGGGACAGGAGAGTAAGAGTCAGCTGCATCGTGGGACCACGTACTTTACAACCACATGAAAATCAAGGAGCTACAAAAAATCAATTAAACCCAATTAGATCGTATCCAAAAATGACTTGATAGACCTGAGCAAGAGCGTCTTTCACCTGTCCATCATCGGGAGCAGTGGGAATACCCCAGGCCTCATATACTCTCGTCCAGCGTAGCGAAACGCACCTCATGATCACAAAGCTTGCGATTAAACACAATTAAGCCGGACTCAGCCCATCTTGGCTCCCATTGAAGCAGGCATTCAAGTCTAACTTGCGCCCTCATCGTGCGTCATCGCACCGCGAGGTGTCAGACCGGGCGAAGGCGAGGCGTGCCGTAGATGCTCTTGGCGAGGAAGCGAGTCGGATGGATTGGGTAGGGTTTTTGTTCTTTTAGGCTTCTTTTTGGGGTTCTCTCTAGGCAAGGCACATTGGGCTTGTGGGCGAGAATGGCGGGGGTAAGCTTGGCTTTGGGTTACGCAGGTGGATGGGTGAACAGGTGACGGGCACACAGGGTTGAAGGCTCAATTCTTGGAGTCTAGCAAGGCTGCTTCTTTTTGCAGATCAGATGTTGGAGGTGGCACAGCTTTCTAGTGAAGCAGGATTGAGAGACAGGCACAGTGGAATTGTAGCACGAATCGACTGGCGCAGGGTGCGAGAGCGACGTATGTCAAGACATTCCGTCAACTAGTACGAAATGCTAGCGTTATGTGCCGTTGATGCCGTGGGGTTGGCATCCTTTCCTTGGCTCCCGCTATTCGGCTCAACGTGGAAACCCAGCTATTTACCGTACGAGCTTATACCGTCCTCGAAGTTGACATAACCCGAGAGTAACTTGCTTTGTCTAAACTAGGGAGCCCCAGAAGGATGTACTGGCTTGCAAGTGAGATGACAATGCTACGGTGTAGTAGGAAAGAGAGGGGAGAAAATTTACCAAGGAATTGAGCCAAGACAATAGCATGCAGGCTGGAAGGATCCGGCCGACGTAGGTCCAGCGGGGCGTGCAGCACCATCGACCATCAAGCTCTACCGGCCCCGAGTCCCGTGTGGTGCCCCGTCCTGTGCCCACTTTCGCCCCGCGTCCCCACGAGGAGCCGGGGGTTGAGATCTGAGGGCGGTGGACAATTGCTGCTGTCAATCCGATTCGATATGTCTCATCCTGGGAAGAGGAGGCAGACTCGTTCCTTTATCAATCATTTAAACACTGTTTCCTCTGATGAATTGCCGTGGTGCCAGTCAGCTTGCGTTCCTGGCATTCATTCAAGGTCCAATCGAATGCTGGGTTTCGGTAGGGGATGGGAGGCTCGGGCGTGCCTGGGGGCTGCAGGCTTGTTGATCGGCATCTATTCCGCCTCGGGCAGTGTGATGTACATGTACTTTTGTCTCACATAATCCTGCTCTTCCATTTCATTTTCGGTGGAAGTCTGCACGGCAAGATGTTCAAGTTGGGATGTCTTGTTGGGAGACGTTGTCCTTGCATTGTGATGATAGGGAGCGGCAATTTTTTCGTCGGTGATACGTAGTCAAAAACTATCATAAAAGGTACGAGTAGGATACGGTAGAGAGGTTGAGAAAGATGTGAAGATGAAGCTTCGTGAATCTTTGGACGGAAGATCGCAACGTCTTATACGTTTTGGTGATCGAGTAATACTCACTAATTTGCGGTGGCCGGGAAACCAGCCCTCATGCTGATGAATGGTTTTCACACTTGGGAGTGGCGTGTCGGTTGAGACATCTTCTGGGGCTTTCTGCCAATCCCATCAACGATATTGCGACAAACACCAGACGTAACTTTCTTAGGGTGATACATGTCTTGAAGCGGTGCCCGAATCTCGCCATCCTCAGCATAAGGCACCACGTTTACCGGGCAGCCCGCCGTCAAACGGAGAAACAGTAATCATGGCTGCACATGATGTCTGTTGGGTACGTGCTTGTACTACCTCTCAGTATCTTCATGTTACTTGGCAACAACACCATTGATGACTCCCGGCAAAAGTAATTGCATAGTCTGGAAAGTGGTCAGGCAAGTCGCATTGTCTAATGTCAAGGCAAATGCTTGAATTACTATACACCAATAAGACATTATCAATCGACTAAGGTAAATCAAGTTGTATTCATTTCTTGGCTGGGTTGCGGGGACCATCCACAGCCTTTTCCACCGTGCCTGCAATGCCTCCCTTGCTCGCGTCAAACTGACTTCCAATGGCGCCGTCCTTCGAAAAAGGACCACCAACAGCTTCCCCTGTAGTGGAGAGGAGATCAGGATTAAAGCCAGTCATATACATCGTACATTACTTACCGATCTGGCCGATGTTACCATCAGGGTTGAACTGCTTGCCAATAGCGCCCTCGGAAGAGATGACGCTAGGCTTGGAGGGGCTGGTGTCTTTCTTTTGGCCAGCGGCCTCGGCGACGTTATGGATGGGGTTCTGAGACGACATGGCTCTGACTCTGGATGCTGATGCAGCGAAAAGCTTGGTTTGTCTAAAGGCGATTCTGTTCATGATGGGCTGAGTGATGAAGAATATGTCTCCCTAATCCACAGTTCCTTGGGCGAGATCTTATACACTTTGAGTGCTTGTGCGCGTCATCTTTGGCGCACGGCATGCGGTTAGCTAGAATGACGTTTCTGCGCCAGTGAAAGAATGGTGACATCATGCAGCCCTGACCAAAACATTCGAATAGCGCATGGGAAGGACCGAATGATGGTAAATGGCATGAATCATCGCTCAATTGAGAGGCTTCTGCAACCCCCTTTCCGCAAACATCAGCATTCCTGCGGGTTGGCCCGTCGGAGGTTACCAATACCATATGTACCCTACATGTGGCTTCTAGGAAGCGCATGACAACATATCAGTTTGTGACAGCAGAATAAAGGCCAACATATGGTGGCAGTACAAAATTATGTAGACTCAATTGGATGCTGCTCGTGTAAATATGATAGAGCACAGGTATTTACTCGACTTAAGTAGATTAAACTGTCGACTGCGTTTAATGGCAGCTACAGGTTGGTTCTACTGTCTCAGAAAAGGTACATCAACTCAGAGCGCCGAGAAAGACGTTCGGGGACGAGATTATAACGACAACTGCAATCCAGCAGTCACCAGCGAAACTCTCTCAGTGGGATTTACTGAAGCCTTTACTGGGAGGTGCCTTGGTGAGTGGATTGACCTCAAACATGTAAGTAAGTACCTTGCGCGGACCGGAACAGGTATTTGCAGTATATGCTCGGGAAGGAAGCGTTTAGGTCTAATCTCCGACCTTGTAATCTCATTGCTGGTGGCGATTATTAGCTCCCCAAGTGTCCATAAGGTCTGAGTATCAAGAGCACGTAGCCTCTTGTTTCACGTCTGCATCGCGTCAAGTGTCTCGATGTTTGACGTTAGTTGTAACAGGTTGTTTTGTACTGTACTCACCTGACTGAGTATTTCTGCACTCTGTCATCCTGCTAGCCTGACTCCTTTTCGTGGCCTTGTGTGATGTAGCATCTTAGCTGAGGCCCATTGAAGAGTCGCGGACATTGTTATCTCGATAGGTATATTAGGTGAGGTAGATACGGCTATCAACATATGCCCGTAGAGTCATTGATGCTGGACGCTCTCACGCGTACGTGATTAACAAGTTGCGTATAAATAATGACACATAAGTATTCTAGAGCATGTATTATGATAAGGCACGATGACAGAACAATCGCCTTCACTTTACGCAGTGATTAAGTTGTCCACAAATGCCTGCAACATTTGTTCTCATGTTATATGTGGAAGTCGGATAGGAGAGACTTGTAGTGAAAGTTGAAAGTGACTCAGAGCCTCCCATATAAGAGCACTCTACTACTCATATAATTACATTTCTTCTAAGTGTCCTGTTCTATTAATCTTGATCACTAAAGGTAAATAGAGATAAAAACGTTTCTCCTCGACTACGACCGATAGAGATCCTCTTCATATAAGGTACTCGACCACTTCGAGTCACGGGGTTCGATATTTCCCCTCGATACTTGACTAGGTTAATCTATGACTTTGATGTTTCTAGGTATTTTCGAATGAATATAAGGTAAGTATAGGCCTTACATGGGCTGCGAAAAGGAGCTCACAAATCAACAATGCGGTTTAATACATGTCTTTGACCAAGTTGGTGCCATAGTATCAGGCAGGGCTTTGTAACCAAGGTCTTTGTGCTGGAACCTATTCGCACTTGAATACTCGTGTATTCTCTTGCTGACTGGAATGCCCGAGTATTCCTCGCAGCTGAAGGAAGGAGCAAGGTGAACGTGATTGACCTGCCTCGTGAATAAAGCGAGCAACTCCAGATGAAATTGCACCTTTTCACTTCACCTTTCTCAAGGGCTTCTTCCTCTCTTTCTTTCTAGATATTTCATGGTCTCTCTTTTCTCCCTCTGGAAAACTTCTCAACCTTCTCCTTCAACCCATTCTTCTTCATTCCTACCTTTATATCGCAATCTTTCCCTTCCCACCAATCCTTCCACCTCACGCAACCGGTCGTGAGTCTTTGAACCTCAATCCCCAATTCCTTCTCCTCCAATTACCAAGTCATGATTTTTGACGACGACGACCAGTCACTCTTTGGCTCTCCTCTAACTTCACCGGAGCCGCAGCCTTACTTCGCAGTCAGAGACCCGACCCCTCTCTGTCTGCCCGGCATGAGCTCCAGTCACTTGCCGAACGCCAACCTTGCTCCTGCGCAGGCGCAGAGCACACCTTCGAACTTACAAGTGCCTCAAGTACCTCAGCAGGTCATGGGTACTGAGAATAACGCCTTGGACATTCCTACTAGACCGCAGACACCAGCGCAGAGACGGCTTTCACGATCCTCTCCAAAGCGTTCCTCCTTTCGAACACCCTCTACAACTCAGAGAGCTCCCATCTCTGCCATCAATCCTGGGGTGCCTGTTCGCCTCATTCCAACGATGCCAGGCTCACCAGCTCCCGCAGCAGAGACTCCTCTGTTCGCTCCGCCAATCGCGCCAGGCTACAGTGCCTTACCTCCTTTGCCCGCATCGCTCCTGCTACCTCCTACACCGCCTATTTTGAACGAGGATGGAGGAACCTCAGCCTCAGGCGAAGCATCTTCGATCCAGAAGATGTGTAGCAAGTGCCGCAAAGTCAAGCCGCAGTCGGAGTTCACTTCCATGACCCACATGGGACTGATCAAGCAGCGAAGCCAATGCGAGCCGTGTCGCAGGAAGCGAAGAGAGTCATCGGCTCGACACAAGCTCCGCAAAGAGCAGGCTGAAATCGAGGCTGAGGATGCTCAAGACCAGGCCCAACAGCAGGAACTACCGAAGGGCGGCATGTCGCAGTGTCCTCACCATGACTTAGACAATAACCAACTGAATCTTTCTTCTCGTCCATTGGCGTCTAACGCTGGTTCTGGACAGGCAACTCAGTCTAGCCCCATGCGCGGCGTTGCGACAAAGACCACCATGCTTGGTTTGAGTTCAACTATGAGAGATGCAAGTACTTTGTTCTATGTGATAGTCTCTAATATGTGCTAATTGAATGATTCCAGTTGGTTGCTCCTAATGCCCTGATCACAACCCAACATGATCCACTCGACTTGACGTCTCCGACCGTTCCTTCCTTTATCCACTGTCCGGGAGCCCATGAACTTGAACAGGTAACTGCCAACGATTCCTCCAGTTTGTCCCAAGTAAGCATGCTAACATATCATTTCTAGGGCATCGATCTTGAAGCTGATATGGCATTCTATGGACTGCAGTCGTCGAAGCGACTCCCATCTCCGAGCTCAGTCCTCCCACAAGAGACTGGAATCCAAGCTGGAGTTTCCCAATTCCAACACACCACAAGCGATTTCTACGACATCGTGAGCGTCAAGACGCTTAAGACTCCCTTGACCAAGAATGAAGAGAACTGGCTTCTTAACCACGAGCGACAGAAGTTCAAAGAGGCTCGCCACAAGTGCCCATGGATGAAGACGCAGGACAAAACGACCCTGGAGTTGTACTGGGAGAAGAGACAGGCCTCGATTGTTCTCGGACTTGTGGATGTGCCTGGCCCTGATCTGCAGCCCATGATTGGTTATTCGTATGCCGAGGGCTCGCATCAGAGTCTGTCTGGTGCTTACCCAGATGATTACGACTGGCATTGACTTGGGCTGGACCCTTGAAGAAGATGATGGAATGGCTCAAGATGATTCTTTGTATTTCGCGGGCGTTGTCTATTGGGGGAAATGGCAGGACAAGGCATTGACAGGAATGCTTTCAGCTTAATTCCATAGTGGACATCGAACAGCATATGTATCATACAAAGGTTCGTGAACCAGTAGCAACAGGCCCTAAGACTCCTTGTTTCGTCAACTCTTCTATGAGATTGAACAAAACAAAGTCACATCCCCGCCTTGCCACCATGTTGATGGTCACAGGCATCACTTCCTCTCGGTAAGTAATGTTGCTGTAGTAAGGCACCTGCCCAATTGGAATGGTGAAGTCTGCACTTCCGAAATAGGACGCAAGGGCAGAACCAGCTCCTTGAGTTCCAGATCCTTGAGGCAGGGCGGCACTGGGAGATTCATTCAACTCAGCCTCTCTGAAGGAGGGAAGTCCACCCGTACCGATATCGTAGATCATGATGGACTCGGAACAGCTCTCAGTCGTGTTGAACAAGACCTCGCGATGCCAGGCGTCCGAGTCCTGACGTCTGCGGTCAAGCGCCTCAGTGTGTCCTTCGACATCTAGGGTGAAGTTCCTGAAGGCAGTTCGGAATGGTCTATCCAAAGAAGGGAAATCAGGGCTATAGTGGGCAATCAGAGGTGTGGCCACGACCTTGAGCTGTGTGTAGGTCCAGATAGTGTTCAGATCGGCCAGAATGCTGTCAAGATTTCGACCGGTAACGGTCTCGACTGTTTCTGTGATGTTGACTTTCGAAACCGTCAAGTTCATGGCCTTGTTGACTTGAGCCAAAAAGCTCTGCAGAACAGCTTCAGCAGCGGTGTTTTGCAGCGGAAGGTGATCGGCAGGATAAAGAATCCGCTTCGGGAACGCCAAAGAGTCCGGAACCACAAGCTCAGGCAGCCCATTAAGGCTGCTATCTTGGTGAAGCGAAGGGTCGTACCAAAGCTTAGCGAACTTCACCCAGTCTTGGGGATCACGTGCAAACACACCGCTCGTGTCGGCACCATAGGATATGGGCATGACTCCATCCAATACCATGAGGCCTTGCGACGGGCGGTTTCCAAACGTACCCGAAAACGCCGCTGGCTGGCGCATAGACTGGCCAGTGTCCGATCCGATGGCAAAGTCGAGCCAGTCGTATGCCGCAATGGAGCAACCGCCGCCAGCAGACGACGCCGAGCAACTGAGATACCCATCACCGCGGGGATTTTGAGGATAGTAAACGTCGGTCCACTCCCACGCGTGAGCTGCAGACGCGAATTGGGAGGTTTTCTGCTTCCCCACGACGGTTCCGCCGAGGTCAATGATACGCTGGATAGAAGGAGCGGTTACGTTGGCCTCGGTGATCATTTGCGTCCATGCTTTGCTTCCTAGCGTAGTCTTAAGCCCTTTGACGTCGTAGATGTCCTTGACGCCGATTCTTGCCCCAGCCAGAGGCCTAGGGTCGGCCTCACTGTAGAGGCGGGATGGAACTGGGACTAAAGGGTAACCCCAGTCAGTATCGGCCAGGCTGAGGACCTTATAAGTCCCATTGGATTCGTAGATTCCGTGGACAAAGTCACTGTAGGTATCCGCGTAGAGACGGAAGACCTTGGAGAGCGTGACTTCCTTGCCATTAGACTCTAGAAGCAAGGGGCCGGGAGGCGGCATCGACGACTCGAGTTGAGAAGAAGCTGGTAGCATGAGAACTCGCGACCCAACGGATGCCACGAAAGCTGTTGCGGCGCCATCAAGCCTTGAAGAGCAATTGGAACTCAGAATGAGTGTCTCAAGGAAGTCCTCAGAAAATACATCGTCTTCGGCTAGGTACCGAGCAATCGTATCTTGGAGGTATTGCCCAGTGATGACTGGGCTAGTTGCGACGATATGGGTTGCCGGAGCGGTGGTTATCTTGGGATTTGCGGCTACGAGAGCGAGTGGTGAGCCGGATGTTGCCAAGTAGCTCTTGTTGCCAAGTTGGAAGACCTGATCTAAGCCATTGATGGTGTGGGTCAAGATAAGGGAACTCCTATCGACAAGAGCGGTAGCGATGCCTGCAAGGCAGACGAAATGGAGAGCTCGAGCTGCCATCGGAAGGACGTCGAGCATGTGGAAGTCAAAGATGCTCTGAGATGAGTTGGCTGGGAAGCTGGGTCCTGTCCATGACGGGAGGAGCGTGGCACTCTTTGGGTATAAATACTCCATGCCTTGAGTATCTACAGTATACTAGCTTCCGCGACAAGGCCGAAGGGGATATCAAAGTAGACAAAAGTTTTCATGAAGCTAATTCACTGCCAAGTGACGTTGTGAAGATATTTCCATTGATAAGAGCATGCATGTTATCAGACCAGCCTCTTCCCCACCTAATACCTCGCTAAAACCCCGCGCCTTGGAGTGGGAGCATCTGTCCTGCTGCTTGGCAGGGAGAGAATATCTGCGTGCTACATGGTTTGTCGACTGAGTGTTTAACAACATCCGAACATCGGCTTTGTGACCCAGGTTCTGGAAACAATTGTCGTTGTTCGATTGAACAGGCTTATCTCATCTCACCCCGCAGAAACCATTCCGGCTCATATGGCGCGATCCACCCATGCCGAACGGAATATGCATTCCGGAGCATTTAAGTGGGCAAAATGAACAGTAGAATAACTTCAATTTTGGCACCTTGTCCTGGCTAGAGACGTGACCGGCGACTGTAGTCCCTTCAAATCCCGTTAGCTTTATTGTAATCTAAATAAGCTCAAAATTTGGAAGATAGAGAGTCCTGGAGGATTTCGACTTTCACGTACTACGATTGCGACAAATTTGACTTGAAATTACTGAGCGCTTTAATGATATTGAATGCATTGATGATACGGATTCGACTAAAGAAACTCTACCATGCAGACATGAGGAGGACATGGTAAAGATTGACCAGAAAGAGGCACAAGTTCAGACCGTGGAACGACATTGCGCCTATAGTCTGGCTGGCTTCGCCTTACACGGGACTGGGTTAAATGCCTTAAAGGACTCGGCCACACTGAAGCGGCACAACTTCCTGCAAAGGGGAAAATAAATCCAGCATCTACAACGATTTCAACATGGATCGAATGCCCGCAAATTCCAGCTCTTCTAGTGTCTCTTCCCAAAGACGATCTATAGCCGCGCTGCCCTCAGGGGTATAGAGAAATGCAGCAAAACTGGAGCCTGTCAGCAATGCAAGGAGTGACGACCGAGAAAGATAAACTTACGGATGAATCTTCCAGCTCATAAGAAAGCATCCATGAGACTCTTTGCCTTTGTTCACAATGGCGTCGACAAAGCACGAGGCCCCGACTCGAGGAGTCCTTCCAGTTGTCGCTCCGAACACGGCGACTCCCAACTTCATGATCCCCTGAGCATAGCGGGCTAAGTTTGTGCCTTTGCACCACGCCGGATCCGCAAGGTTGACAATGACGTCGTCGGCAGAGACGTGTTCGACCAGTTTCCAGAAAAACATGTGAGCGAGCAGCTTTGACGTATTGTATGTCTCCCGGCTGTGTTTGGCAAAGACCTCAGGATCATCAAAGGATGGGAGGAGAGGATGGGCATCTCTATTGGGAAACGTAGCCGCCAATGTTAGAGCGGCATTGACGATTGTAAGACGTGCAGGGCCGCCGCTTTTCTGCCGTTTGGCCTTCAATACAGGAAGAAGGAGCGTGGCGAGGAGCACGGTAGAGAGGTAATTGACCTGAATCGTTTCTTCATGCCCGGTGCCGGGGACTTTATTAAAGTCCATCCGTATTACGCCGGCATTGAGAAGGGCGATGTCGATGTGATCCAACTCGGTGTCAATGCGGCGCACGAAATCTTGGACTGACTTGTAGGAGCACATGTCAAGTATCCAGACGTTGACGATAGCGGCAGGATAGTGCCGACGAAGCTTCTCAGCGGCTTCTTCACCACGCTCGGGTGAGCGCACAGCCAGGATTAGGCGGGACAATTTGAGATCGAGCAGTTGAAGGGCGGCTTCATAGCCTAAGCCCGTATTACCGCCCGTGATGACCGCTGTCTTGCCGGAAAGACTGGTTCCTGGTGTTGGCCATTGTGGCTTCGCGCAGAATTGATTGATGTAGAAAACTCGTCCAAAAGAGAGGCTTGACGGTGGAAGGTCTTTAGAGCCGACCATCGTGATAGTGTAGAGTGAGTGCGAGACTAAGCTTGTTGTACTTGGCTGTGGAGATCAGCCTGGGAACTGATCTGGCTTTATGTTGAACTGTCGAAAAAAGGCTCAGAACCAGAGGGTTAGGTCGACGACCTCTTTGATTTTTTCTCCCCTTATTGAAATCAGGCGTTGGATCTGAAGATTCACCTTTCTCTATGCTGACAAAAGTCCAGACCAGTTTGTTTGCCTATTTGGGCATGGCTTAGGAACGTCGTCTACGAATCCTGTCAGCCAGATCAACCGAACATGTTACTAGACCTAGATTGGCGAATAATGCGGTCTAGGCTATCCTTTGATATTCGCCTCCGTGCAGTAATGCAACAAGTAATAATTTGGGAATGAGATCATGTCATTCGATCTTGACGGACACGGGTGTTTCCGTTTCGTATGCCATTCTTTGATACTTGGTTACTGCTGTCGTGCGAAGTCTACAATGCGCAAGTACTTGAAAGTAAGGTACGCCAGTCAACAATCTGTGCCGGTGGAACTTCATTTCATCAATATGAGAAATCTGGCACCCGAGCTACGTAACCGACAGATTGCACGTTTTCGTGGGCCAATCCCTTTCCTACCAGCATTCCTGCAATCAAAATGCGACCTCAAGAGTATTGGAACCACACCAAAGCTCGCACTATTGTCAGAGACTATGCTCAAACATGATCAAGTTGCTCCACCAACTTCTCATCCTTGGCGATCGCAGCTGCAGCCCCGACAGAGTCCTGCATAGCATGAGGCACAAGCTGATCCCCGAACAGCTCATCCATCTGCTCAAGCGTCCTACCCTTGGTCTCGGGGAAGAAGAAGATGTAGCACATCATGGCGATCAGGTTGAAAACGAAGAAGACGTAGAAGTAGCGGAATCCAATGTTAGTCAACGCCTCGGGGGAGATTTGCGCAAAGATGAGGTTGACGGTCCAGTTAGTGAAGGTGGTGATGGCGTTTCCGAGCGCTCTGACCTCGACGGGGAAGATCTCGGCGGGATACACCCAGCTGATGATGCCGAGCGGGGTGTAGAACATGCTGAAGACGAAGTTCATAGCTACCATACTTCGCAGCTGGGCGGCGTTGTTCTCGTTGAGATACTGTGCCTGAACCGCGTTGACGAGCAGGGCGGCGCCGAGGCCGGCTGCGGAAATAATCAGGGGCTTGACTCTGCCGACGCGGTCGAGAAGCCACAGGCCAATGCTGCAGTAGACAATTGAAAGCGCACCGCTGATGCCGATGATCATCAGAGAGGTCTGGGTATCAATGCCGAGGATCTTGTAAATTCTAGGTCCGTAATAGTTGATCACGTTGATGCCTGCAAGGTGACGTTCAGCGTTAGTCCTATGCTTCACTTGCGTTCTGGCAAACGCATGCTTACCTGAAAGAGGTCCGAAGGCCTGAACACCACATCCTAGCAAAAGACGCTTGCGCCATGAAGGCTTGGTGATGATGGACTTCCACGAGATGTTACCGAGGGCGCGGTCAGCCAAGATGACGTCGCGAATCTCCCTGAACTCGAGATCGATGGTTTCCTCATCCAGACCGCTTCGGAGTTTGCCGAGTGACCGGCGGGCATCTTCATGTCGGTCTCGCTCCATCAGCCAACGGGGGGACTCTTGGAGGAAGTAGATGCCAGTGACGAGGATGACACCGGGTACTGCCTGGAAAGCGAGAGGGAATCGCCCTGATTGTGATGTTAGTTCAGCATCCAAGTAGCACTACGCTAGATAGGCTCTGGTTTGTGAGAAGAGACTCACAAGAAAAGTCGTTCCTAACAAAGGAGCATCCATATCCAAGCCACTGGGCGACCAAGAAACCCCAACTCAACATCCACTGTAGCAAGCCGGACAGGATACCACGGTACTTGGCTTCCGATAACTCAGAGGCGTACATGGGAATCGTCGAGGTAACCATGCCGACGGCGGCACCTCCGATGAAGCGGCCGATGATCAGCATGACCATGTTGACGGCGCCAGCCTGCAGAGCAGAGCCGAGACACGAAATCACGGAACCGACGAAGATGGTGTTGCGCCGGCCGATCTTGTTGGCGAAGAGCATGTTAATGATAGTACCGAAAATCGCGCCACCTTGAAAGGCTGAGACGATGCCACCGGCGACGGTATCTGAAGGATTGCTGAAGTACGCCTCGAACGTCTCCAGGGCGATCGTCGAGGTGATGATACCTGAATCATAGCCAAAGAGGAAACCTCCGATGGCCAGGAAGACGGCGGAGAACACCGTCGTGAGGCGACCCATGGCTGTCGTATGATGTGAGCAATCACAACTATCACCGATCAGAAGGTACAATAAGCTTGGAAGGCTCAGATAGCAGCGTCGATGTTTGGGGCCGAAACCCGGGGGAATCATTAAGGTTAAAATACAGCTGGAGCTCAATGAGATGACCAACATCCAGTAACGAACTTGTCAGCTTCGAACACCACCGACGAGTTCCCCTGTTCATCCAATCGATGAGATCGAGGTGTCATCCAGTGGGGCTTGGCAGCATCTGAACGGTACTGAACCTGGCCGATCGCCCCCTGAATGTGCGGTCTTTAGAATCTGGGGCCTCCGCACGACCCAAACAACCCCAGACAATGCTACATCTTTAACCCGACATCGCCGAGGTGGTTGGTGGCGTGTTGGTTCTTTCGGGCAGCCAGTAGACATGCTGTGCACCACGGTCGCTGATAACTACTGCGGATACAGATACTTGATTGGGGCCGTTGATGTTCGAGGCTCAAAGCGGCCCGGTAAGTGGAGATCCTGGTCCGGAGCCGGCACGGTGGGGGTTCTACATTGAGAATGAGGGCCTTCTCCTGTTGAGCTTGTTATTTGGGATGTTGAAGGTAATTGTTTGGAGATTCGAACTACTCGTGACGGAAATCTCGCCGGATTATGTCGAGCCTCGACGGACATTGTCAACGACGCAGCAACATGCCAATTGAGATCTCTGCTGGACTAACCCCAAATAAATGTGTGGCACGCTCGGGAAACCCGGTCTGAAGAGCCGTTTCACGAGCGGTAATTCCGAGCGAGGGGCCACCGAATCGACGCCAACGAGACGTATTAAAGGTTGTGATTCGACGACGGTGCTTCTTATCCCACCCGGCGAGATCTCGGTGCCAATACTCAATTTCCAAGTACCGAAGGCCGGGTCTCTACCGGCACATAGTCTATCGTCTTGGTCTCCTTGGTCAAAAGACTCCGCGTATAGAGATGCAAGGTATTGGTCAGGGGTCTACCAGGCGCTGAGCTGCTCTAGTCTCTAGAGACTACACCCAAGGGAACTCTGTTTCAAAGCTCCAGTGTTGCCACTCTTTTCGAGAGAACAACAGCCCGAACTTCGGTCATTTCGGTTCATTGATGACTCTACTACCCCGAGTTTATCTGACCATAACCCTCATGTTATGAGGCACAGCATGCGGAACATGCCCGTAACAGAACATAGTCTACTCAAAAATCTCGCTTCTCTAAAGACGTGCCGGGAACCAAAAACATCAAGGGTACTAGAAGCTGCTATCACTTCCTTTTTGACCAAAGCTGCGAGCTTACTCCGGAGCGTTGGTTCCTGCGTACCCTTCTTGGCAGTCTACTACAATGGAGGTTACACGCTGTGGCATCCACGCCTTCCACGAGACTCTGGGCATCGACGTGGATGAGATTCGCTTCTACTGGGTGCTTCACTCCGAGCTCGAACACGCTTCTCAGAGTGCCTATCGCATCGTTGTTGCCTTGAACGCAACAGCACTCGATGGTGATTCTAGCTCTGAAGTTGTCTGGGACTCGGGCAAAGTCAAAAGCAATGCCCAGAGAAACATTTTATGCAAGCCAGACGGCGGCTTCAAGTCCGCGTCTTTCCACTTCTGGAAAGTGACCGTCTGGGACCAGGACGGACAGTCGACGTCCGGTGGCCTCAATGAGTTCTTCACGGCGTACCCGAGATCGAGCAGACTGCTGCCGCCGTATAGCATGAACCAAACCTACGTACGTCCAAACTAACACACCTAAACATCACAACAGACTTCCCGCCTCTTAACACACAACGAGTAGATGCCCCATACCAGCCTCATCTTCCGCACATGGTTCGAAGACGAAGCAAACCGCTGGAAAGGCGTCTGGATCGGCGACAGCAGCGACAAACCCTTCTACCTCCGCAAGAACCTCCGCCTCCCCCGCAAACCCACACGCGCCATAGTCTTCGCCTCCGGCCTGGGCCACTTCAACCTCTCCTGCAACGGCGCTCCCGCATCGACGCACGTCCTCGACCCAGGCTGGACAAACTACCACCGCACAGTCCAATTCGTCGCCTACGACCTTAGCGACGCGCTGACGGAGGGTGACAACGTCGTTGGCGCGCACGTGGGGAACGGGTTTTACGCTGGTGACAAGGGCGGCGATGATCGTTTCTTTTGGCCCATGTATGAGGATAACACGTATGTGCGGTACGGCAACGAGCTTTGCTTCTTTGCGGAGCTGCATTTGTTTTACGAGGATGGGAGTCGTGAGACGGTGGTTTCGGGACCGGATTGGAAGACGAGGAAGAGTGCTACTACGTTGGCGAATATCTATACCTCGGAGGATAAGGATCTGCGCAAGTACCCTGCTGGGTGGGATGCTCCTGGGTTCGATGAATCGGAGTGGATTGCCTCGACGCCGGTTACTGGGCCCAGGGGAAAGTTGAGGTATCAGAGCCAGCCGCCTGTCACGCTTCACGAGACGATTGAGCCGGTTTCGAAGAAGACATTGGAGAAGGGCGTCGTGACGTTCGACCTAGGGCAGAACATGTCCACCATGGTTCGCGTCCAAGTCAGCGGACCGGCTGGCGCGCAAGTCATCGTCAAGTTCTCCGAGAGCGTCGACGAGACAGGTCGCGTCCTGATGCCCGACCCCCTTTTCAAAGACTTTGAAACAAAGGTCTTTTCCAAAGTCACACTCTCCGGAACAGGAGACGTCGAAACGTGGGAGCCGGACTTCAGCTTCACCAGCGCGCGATACATCCAAATCGAGGGTGTCTCCCTGCAGACAGGTGAAGGCCTCCCCGTCATCCATTCCGTCGTCGGCCGCCACATCTCCTCAGCATCCCGAAGACTAGGCACACTCAAGACAGACAAGGCAGACGCAAACGCCCTCATCGACATGTGCTACTGGTCCTTTGTCAGTAACCTGTTTAGTTACCACACCGACTGCCCGCAAATCGAAAAGTTTGGGTGGCTGGAAGTCACGCACCTCTTAGCGCCCGCGACCCAGTATATCCGCGACATTGAGGCGCTGCACTCCAAGATCCTGGACGACATTGCAGACACGCAGGAGGCGGATGGGCTTGTGCCGACGATGGCGCCTGAGATTCGTTACATGTGTGGCCCGCTTCACGATACGATTACCTGGGGCGGGGCGGTTGCGTTGATCCCGGAGATACTTAAGCGGTATTACGGATCGACGCATACTTTTGGAAAGTTGTATGAGCCTTGTGTCCGCTATATGGAGTATCTGCGGATAAAGGAGCGTCAAGGGGGTTTGATCGAGCATGGGTTGGGTGATTGGGGTCGTGATATCGCGTTTGGGAATCACCAGGCCAATATTGAGACGGCAATCTACTACAAGTGTCTCCGCAACGTGGAGTTGATGGCCAAGGAACTCGGCTATGCCGACGACGAGCAGAAGTGGCGCGCGTGGGCTGACCGCATCTACGAGACCTACAACCGTCACCTCCTCATCGCCGATAAGACAGAGCACCCTTACGCATTCTACACATCCCTCGACAACCCAGCAGCCCACGACCGGACGATGATTGCCCAGGCCATGGCCCTGCAATTCGGTCTCGTCCCGACGGAGCATATAGCAGATGTGCAGCAGGCCTTCCTAGACAACGTGGCAGACTGCCGGATACGCGCGGGTGAAATCGGGCTCAAGTGGCTCTGGAACACCTTCACGGACGTCGACCGTCCAGATATCGTCATGGCGATGGCGCGGCAGGAGGAGCATCCCTCGTACATGCGCTTCCTGCGCCGCGGGGAGACGACGCTCAATGAGTTTTGGCAGGATGCGTGCCGGAGTAAGTGCCACGACATGCTGGGGACGATTTACGAGTGGTTCTATGAGGCTGTGCTCGGTATCCGGGTCGAAGAGGACGGGTATAGAACGTGGACGGTGAAGCCGCCGTTGAAGTCAGAGTTTGGTTTTGTGGAGGGGACGTTTGAGTGTCCGTATGGGTTGATTGAGGTTACGTTTAAGCGCGTGGGCGAGGATGTGGGGATGAGGGTGGTTGTGCCGACGAGTACGAAGGGGACTTTGGTGTTGCCGAGAGATGAGAGCACGGTTGTGATTAGGCGTGATGGTACCGAGGGGGTGGAGGGTGCCTCTGGGAAGAGGTTGACCCTGCTGCCGGGTCGGTATGATTTGGTTCTGCACCCATAGTAGGAGAAATCAGTCTTCGATGAATCCAAGCAGGCCCATGATCATGATCAAGAGTGTTGTTTATTGTGTCATCCTCATCTTACTGACGAGCTCTATTCAAAACACTTCAACCCCAATAGCAGCTCCTCACAACCTTGTGCCCATGTTAACGTGGACAGCCTTAATCTGACTATACGCCTCCAACCCAGCCTCGCCCAACTCTCTGCCAATGCCACTCTGCTTCACACCACCAAACGGCACGCGGGGGTCGCTATCCTGGGTACTGTTAACCCATACCATACCCGCCTCAATCTCCGACGCAACATGGTGCGCGCGCTCGACATTCTGCGTGAATACCGCGGCGCCGAGCCCGTACTGGCTGTTATTCGCCAACGCAATAGCCTCCTCCTCGGTCTTGAAGCTCGCGATAACCACCACGGGCCCGAAAATCTCCTCGCCCCACACCCGCATCGAGGTCGTGACGTTGGTGAAGACGGTGGGCGCGACGAAGAAGCCCTTGCCCTTGCCGCCGATGTTGAGGGGCTCGCCACCCGCAGCGAGGGTAGCGCCCTCCTTCTTGCCGATGTCGATGTACTCGAGCACGCGCTCGAACTGGACCTTGGAGACCTGGGGGCCTTGGTAGGTGTCCTTGTCCCACTGGCTGCCGACCTTGCTGGTAGCCTTGAGCGTCTCGAGGAACTTGGGGATGAACTCCTCGTAGATGGACTCCTGGACCAAGATTCTAGACGTGGCGGTGCAAATCTGGCCCTGGTTGGACATGATTCCCATATGCGACCACTTGACGGCCTGCTCGAGGTCGGCGTCACCAAACACGAGCAGGGGGCTCTTGCCGCCCGTCTCGAGGGTGATGTTCTTGAGCGTCTTGGCTGCTTCGCCCATGATGGCGCGGGCTGTGGCTGTGCTACCTGTGAAGGCAACCTTGTCGACCAGAGGGTGGCTCACCAGCGCGCCACCGGCAACGCGGCCGAGGCCGTTGACGAAGTTGACGACGCCCGGAGGGAAGCCGGCTTCCTTGATGAGGGTGCCGAGGTAGAGGATGCTCAGCGGGGTTTGTTCTGCGGCCTTGAGGACGACTGTGTTGCCGCAGGCGAGGGCTGGGCCGAGTTTCCAGGTTGCCATGCTGAGGGGGTAGTTCCAGGGGATGCTGGGGTTGCTGTTAGTCGAGCTTCCTATCAAGGGGGTACATGTTGTCTGAACTGGACGGGGAGATAAGTGGCTTACACTTGGGCGACGACACCAATGGGCTGACGAAGGGTGTAGGCAAACTTTTGAGGGATGCTGTTGATGGTCTGGCCGTAGGTCTTGTCGGCCCAGCCGGCGTAGTAGCGGATGACGGTGACGCACTCTGAGAGGTCAATCTCGAGGGCATCAGCGTACGTCTTGCCTGTAGGTTATGTTATGTCAGTTCACGGGCTTGGAGTGAGAGTGAAGTTTGTGAACATACCATTGTCCCATGCATCGATGGTAGCAAGAGTCTCCTTGTGCTGCTCAATCAGATCGGCGAGCTTGTACATGAGGATACCACGATCCGTGGCCGAAATGCCCTTCCAGGACTCATGTCTCAGCGCCGTGTGTGCGGCCTTGACGGCCTTGTCAATGTCCTCGACCTCGGCGGCCTGGACGGATGCAATCTTTTCTTCGGTGCTGTGAGGTGAGATTGTCAGCTACATTGCAATCGCATGTGATGCACCTCACAGGATGCAAGGGATGAGGCGTCGAGTAACACTCACGCAGGGTCTATCGAATCAATGACTTCGCCCTTGGCAGACTTGACAAACTCGTTGTTGATGAAGAGGCCGGTCGGCTGGGTGTACTTGACACCATTGGGCGCCGTCAGTTCGACAGAGAGGTCAGACATTGCGGTGACGTCGTTTGATGGACGATGGTGAGGGGTCGATGAGAAGAAGAGACGCGCTGGTGGTTGTCCTGCGCGTGTCCTTTTCGCGTGAGTGTCAAGGTGGCGCTGCCGGGTCAGAGGGGTATCACAGAATCGAGAGCAAGAAGAGAAAGTAGAAGTTGAGATGGGTTTGATAAGCGAAGAAGAATTGCGAGCGATGCGCAGACGAAAGGAAGGAGAAGAGAGCATCTTTTTCTACTGCTCTGTGCAATGCGCCGGCGGCCATTCGAAGGCCGACGATAGGAGCTTCCTGTCGGGTTCAATTGGAGGGGTCGTTGATGGGTGGATGGATTACAGCGACCACAGCTCATCGGAGCGAGCTTCCAGTCCAATCGAAGCACGCCGTAGCTACTCCGCATTTACTTACTGCATTCGGTCCATTGGAGCATCCACTGGAGCATTAGAGCATGAAGCCCCCACGGCGCGGGGATATGACGTGCGGAACCGCTCTGCCGTGTTTCCCATCGGCGATAAGACACCTGTGGACCCCGTGGAGTGGTGAAGAACCACAGAATGACACTTATGATGCGGGGATTGAATCGTGGGCTTTTCGGGGATGCGCAAGTATATCAACAAACACCAGTATCTAAGCCGTATGCTGGCGCCGAATGACTGGTTTTAGACTTTTTCGAACATCATATGCCGGACAAAAGGGACTCAGTTGCGGACCCTCAATACTGAAATAGGGCTGAAGAGAGGCAGTGTCCAAGGAGCCCGCTGCAAATTTCGGCTTTTACCAGTTTGACCAGTTCCCTCCGTCCGATAAAGGCGATATTCGAGACTCTTCACAGTGAAATGTTCCCCTTCTCGCCGACGGATGAGTATAGGTAAGGTACCTAGGTAGGTAAGTAGCTTTCCAAAGTTCAGCATCTGTTGGTGCTTCCCTTGGAGGGATAATTCTCGAGAATTTACCTACCATGGGGCATTTACGTTTATGTAACCGCCCTCAGCATAGGTCCAGAATTAGCTAGGCCCTTGGATGCAAATGCAATCGCATCTGCAAAACATGCCAGTTTTTTACCGCAAACGCACAAGCTCAACTTTGCGTGCTTGCAGAAGACGGTGGGTCCCGTCGAACCGGGCCGGCCCCGCCCCGCCGTAACCAGGGGACTAGCTCCGTCCGGCCCGGTCAGGACTCGCAAGATTCACGGGTGGGATGAAAACCACAATGACAACACAAAACTCACTTGGTGCGAACGATAGTAAATCGTCGCGTAACGGTGGCCAAACCAACGACATCGCCTTGTTTGGCCGTGCCCGAGCCCTTGTTATGGCGCCCGGCGGCGTGGTATCTCTTCGGGACGGGACGGGCCACGGATCCATCTCTCGGCCGCGACTCTTGTTCCACTGAGATCTCATCCACTCCACTAGAGATAGGCTCTGGATGGATTTCCATCGTGTCAATACTGTCGAGGAGGAGAGAAGCTTTATGTCCGGATTATGTAATGTAATTAAACTTGATTATGTTTCCATCAAACACATACTCATGAAGCATAAAATCTACAGCTATCCAGGAGCGATTCTAGGAATTCCATCTTTCCCGCCTGCCGAGTCTGGCCACACCAAATCTACTCCTCGTAGATGTTGGAGTCACTGTCAAGGTTAGTCCCTAATGGTTTATTCCGTCAGTCAGGCTATAAGTACTCACAATTCTTCGTTGAACTTGTCTCTGCCGTCGGCATTCTTGTTGACAAAGATGCTCACAGATGTACCAGAGCAGACGAACTCGCCGAATCCGTCGTCGCCAATGGTAACCTCCTTGTCGTTCCAACCCAAAACATCGGTCCAGACCTCGCCGGCGTGCATCTCACCGACATGCATACGCTTGGATCCCGGTCCAGCGTTGCTAGCCACCACGGCGCAGCCGTAGGGGCGGTCCCAGGTACCGTACTTGACCCAGCCCAGGCACGTCGCGAAGTCAAAGTAATCGGCCTGCTTGCCGTAGGCGTAGAGCTTCCTGGCAAGCGTCATCTTGGGCACGGCACCACCGCACGAAGGCGGGAACGGGTGCTCGCCCTTGATGCCGTAGATATCGCCGTACCAGACGCAGGGGTACCCGTCGGTCCGGAGGAGAATGAGAGCGTAGGCGATGGGTTTGAACCAACCCTCGATCGGGGCCTCCAGGGCCTGGTACGGCTGGGTATCGTGGTTCATGACCAATGTCTGCATGCAATTAGTGGCGGGCTTGATCAAAAGGGTAGGGATGTGGGAAAGACTTTGGTGAACGTACTACTGCGTTGATGGGCTCTTTCTGCACAAGTGTGCCGTCAAAGACCTTCCTCATGTCGGCGCCGTTGCCCTTGCTGATCTCGCTAAAGTTGTAGACCAGGGGTGCGTCGAAGAGGGTGAACTGCCTGCCCATGCGCTGCAGGTACTCGGACATGTCGTCGAGACTGTCCTTCCAGAACTCGCCGACAAAGAACCAGCCCTTGCCGTGCTCCTTGTCCAGCTCGGTGATGAATTGACGCAAGAAGTCCTCACTATAGTGCTTGATGGCGTCGAAACGGATTCCCTGGAGCGGCACCTCCTGGGCCAACCACTTGCCCCAGTTGAGGACGTCCTTGACAACCTCGGGGTGCTCGTAGTCGAGATCAGAACCCATCAGGAAGTCGCTACACATGATTAGCATGGTCCATATTCCAGCCAACGGGCTCTTGATCTTACTAGTTGCCCTTCTCGTCATCGACACTCTCCGCCCATTGCTGGTCGCCCTTGTCTCCCAGGATCTTGTAGATTGCCGTCTTCTCGTTCCGGGCATTGTAGTCGACACCGCTGAAATGGTACCAATGGTACTTCTGTTCGCTGTACTTGCCCTTGCGACCGGGGAAATCGTAGCCGACCCAAGCGTCGATCTCGTACTTGTCGCTGACGAACTTCGTGCGATCGTTGGAGTCGACCTCGGCAGCGAGACACTTCTCCTTGCGGTCGGCCGCGAACTTGTGGTTCAGGACGGCGTCCCAGTAGATGCCGACACCATTGTCCTTGGCGGTGTGCGCCAGCTTTAGGAGCTCTTCTTTGGTGCCCCACTTCGTCGCGACGGAGCCTTTTTGGTCAAACTCGCCCAAGTCGTAGCTTTGGGGATTATCAGTAAGATGCGCCAGCGCGTCAAGGAAAGGATCGTAAAACGTACAGATCGTAGATGTCGTACCCGTTTCCAGTCTTTGATGATCCCTTACACCTAGATTAGGAGTCAATTGGGTTGGCCTTATCCTTCGCGATTCAATTGAGGTCGTCTTACCCTGGCGGGACCCAGATGTTGTCTACACCGAATCGCTTGAGCTGGGGAACGTGCTTCTCGAGGCGGACCCAGTGCTTCTGATCCGCAGGCACATACCACTCGAAGCCCTGCATCATCGTGTGGTTCTCGGGGGTCGGTTCCTGGTCTCCCATGATGGGCGATTGTGCCGTTGCGGCTGACGGCTAGGGGAGTGGATGGAGGGGTTGGAGGGGTCGAGGAGGGGTAAAACAGGGATGAATTGGCGATGAGGAGTTTGGGGAAGACGAAGTATGGAGGAGAGAGAGAGAAGAGAGGCAGGACCGGGACAAGACTTCAGGCTGGAGGAAAAGAGGCAACTTCCATATGATATACCTTACGTTCTGGACTGCCGACCACCAAGCTATAGAATGCACGCACCGTCTTCTCCTGCCGGTTGGTTCAACCAACAGAATCTTACGAGGCATCGTACTTGCTCCTCATGCAACACCAAACGCAGGTTGACGCGGCGACAGCGAGCAAATCAGATCGTCGAATCGCAGCATTCCATACGGTAGCTCGAACGCATGGCCAGACAAAAACCACATGCGCTTTCTGCGACAACAAAGGCCTGTTCCTCCGACTCCTCCCCCTAACCTGGAAAATGGCGCGACGCTAGCAGGATGCCATCAATCCATGGACGGCTGGCCCTTCAATCTGTTGGGACTGGCGTCGAATCGCAGCGGAATTCCAGGCGTCTTCTGCCTTGGATTTACAACTTGACAGGGAAGTTTGACGTCATGCCGCAGCTGGTGTCCCAGATAAGCCCGCAGATGCCCGGCGCTTGCGTTCAATTGCTTTGTGTTTGAAAGGTCTAGACCATCCTGCCAGAGTTCAATGGCGTGGAAAAGGCACTAGGAGCATGCTGACTACACACACCGAGGTGAGCTTTGGTGAAGTGTGCTGTCCGTGCCCTCAACTCGTTCGGAGGCAACTCCGGTCTTCAGCCAGGACCTGGAGGGGAAGGTTGGAAGAGGTAACTCCCTGCGTACCTTCCCAGTCCTTAAATTGCTGAATACAGATGTAAGCTTTGACACCTAGATGCAGAAGTGTACAAGCTGTCATGAGCCAATATTTGAAATAGGTGAGTTCATCGGAAGCAATCATTGCGCTAACACATCATTCCCTACCAACGTAGGTAGTCAACATATGTCCATCCAACCCATACCGTGAGACCCCTCATCGTCGGCCATTCCCGTTGTAAGCAACAAGATTCGGACTCCCAACACCAGCATCCGTAAGAATGTCCTTAGTAGCAAGTTCCTTGATGCGAGATCCAATAGCCGCAGGTGTGTCCAGAGCGGAACCCTCCAACCCCTTGAGATACAACGCCAAACCGGAAATATGTGGTGTTGACACTGATGTTCCCGAAAGAAGCTCAGTCCCATCCTGGTATAACGAAGTTGATCGAACATCCACCCCAGCCGCAAAGACATCCACAGAAGGCCCAAAGTTGGACCACGTAGCTTTAGTGGCGTTGATGTCAATAGCACCAACAGTGAAGGCAGTCGGTGCGCTAGCTGGAGACTTCGTGGAGGCATCCTTGCCATCGTTCCCTGCGCCGACGACTACAAATACACCCAGGCTTGTAGCTGCGTCGACGGCATCATTCAGTGCTGTAGATGTGGCAGTCGCTAAAGTTTCATATCAGCTGTGAGTGCCTTCATCGGAGGACGTAATAACCTACCTAGGCTCATATTGATGACGGACTTGCCAACCCTACCAGGGGTGTTGGTGATATTCTGGACAGACCACTCCAGCGCCTCGATAACCTTCGCTACCGTGCTAGAAGCAACCCTAGTGGTTTTCACGTCGACTATAGTCGTATTTTTGGCCACGCCGAATCGCAACGATGCGATGGTGCCAGCCACGTGCGTGCCGTGGCCGAAGTCGTCGTCAAAAGCAACTTCGGGCCACACGTTGGTGCCCTTGATCGCGCGTCCTTGGAAATCAGGATGGGAAATGCGAATACCGGAATCAAGAACATAGGCAAACGTGCCCGTTCCGGCACTCGTGTCGTAGACATACGTTTGGTGATCGACATCAACGCTGGCGAGCTTTGTTCGAGATGAGAGGCTGGCTAGACCCCAAGGCTGGTCACCGACCTCCGTCAAGGCTGTCAATGAAGCTTCACGATCCGGCTCAAGTGAATTGACCTGGAAGGCACAATCCGCAGGTCAGTTGCCGCAATATTGTGTCTCCTTACTTTAGCGAAAAAATACCTCATCTTTAGCTTCAATCTCGGCTAACAGCTCCTCGTCGAACTCGCCAGTGTAGGCGTGGAAATTTCCAATTGCAAATGTCTTTTCGACACCAGTGGTCTGACGGCGATGCAAGCTCCGTCTGTGAGTATAATGGATCCAGTCAAAGTGCTGCTCCACATCGCGTTTGTCGATGCCAGATTTAAGAGTGACAATCCATCGGCCAGGGATAGCACCCGTGCTCTGCTGTTGCTGAGGATGAGGCGCAGCAGCTCCTGGCGCAACAAGAGAGGCGATCGCGATGCCTAGAACACAAGTCGCCTTCATTTTGTGCTCGTGGTGATTATTAGTCGCTGCACTGACACTAATATTCAGGATGTTTGGCCTTCAAAACCAAGATCTAGTGCAGGGTCAAAGCTTTTAATATCCTTCATTTCTTGTGGTGTTCATCGCATGCTGCCATATCCCTCGCCTTTTGCGTCAGGCCGTTTGAATCTTAGCGAGCCCCGATACGAGATGTCCTCATCTGTATTACAGTCGAGCTGCTCTTCGTGGAAGACACGCCGCGGAGAGTGTTACGGTGCCAGGTTCTGTTAGTGGGGGGAACGCAATGCCAAGTTCTTGAAACGGAAGGTGTCCGTCAGACGATAGGGATCCAATGCAACTGTGGAAGCCTGGCGGCCTGGCCTGCAACCACGAATCTTACGCAAATAGTCTAAAGGTATTGCGAAAGCAGATGAAGGCCCAAGATTGTGGAAATTGCGGAGACTTCAAGCCGTGTATGAGAAGTCGAGTAAGGTAAGCCTGCCTTAATAGAGGATGAACCTTCCAAAACGTGACCCAAAGTACCTATGACGATGAAACTCATTTCCTTCTGGATATGGAAATGTGCGGTGAAGGGCTAGGTCATTCATAGTTCAATTGCTTATCTGTGATCTGTCGGATGGTCTCGATGGGACTGGGAGGTCGGCATCTTAGGTAGACACCACAACGAAGTTGGTTCGTTCAAGACGAAATATGGCAAAGTGGAGGTGATAGAATTTAAGAGGAAAACCAGTAGACCCAAACTCACATCGGTGCTGCATCTCATGTAACTCCATCAATCAACTCAAGATCTCAGACAAAAAAAATTCAGTATATTTCCCTCAATTAAATAACGGACACTGTCACACTGGCAGGCGTTTACATACACCAAGAAGTTTTAGGGTCACCCCAAAACTAGCTAGCATCATTCGCCATCAAGTAAATGCAGAGATAAGATCGGATCTCTGCCGAAAAGCACCATTATTCGGTCTGCAAGCCGACAAGAAGCCAAGCTGACCAAGTGAATCGACCAGAGTATTAGTGCTAAAACAAACCAAAGATGTTTGGGCCGACAGCTCGGACTTCGACTCCGAAAGCGGGCGTGTGAGATCTGTTAGAGTGCGGAGTGGACCCCGGGCGGATCATCCGAGATATGCTTATCAGCCATTCTCGGACTGCGGGCCGGCATCGCTGCACCACATCAGCATCTAAGCAGCAAAAAGATGGAAGATTGAAGTGAGAGCGTAGTTTCTTCTATGAGAGCTAAGTTTCAGCATATCGTTTGTCCACATCATTGATAGGTGATGAGCCATTATCCTCCGCCGGCGATGTAGGCCTCACCGCATCGTGTCGGGTAGCAAGCCGACGGAGGCGAAGAACACTATTCATGGCTTCGAGAAGCCAGACATAAAATACTGGTTCGCGATGGACGAAATTGAATCCAACAATAGAATATTGACCCTGACTTGAGCTAATATTCAAGCACTTCGTTCAACTTCCAGCGACCAATCACCTTACCTTACCTACCTTACTGAGTACCTAAGTACCTCCTTACACAAAATGCAGAAAATCAAGCCCGTTGGCTGGGTAAGCGAACCAGGCAAGATAATGTCCAGGCTCCTAGACCAAGGCACTAACTGAGAACTAGTTCGGCCTCGGATCGATGGGTTTGCCCATGGCCGTCAACCTGCAAAAGAAGCTTCAATCTCACGGAGCCAACTTGACATTCTCGAATCGCACTGTTTCAAAGGGAGTCGCACTGGTTGAAGCAGGAGCTGTTATCAAGAACAACATCGTAGAGGTGGCACAAATATGCGACGACATTTTTACCATGGTCAGTCTCGCCTATCGATTTGAAATCAGGTCACTTCCCTGGGACTGTTGCCTAACCATCACACCAGGTCTCGGCGGATGCAGTTCTTCAGTCATTAGTTGCGGAACTACTCGCAAGCGGCATCGATCTTAACGGTAAGACGTTCATCGACTGTTCCACAATACACCCCGACACGGCGGGATCCGTATCGGAGACCTTGCAAAAGGCCGGCGCCACCTTTATCGCTGCCCCGGTCTTTGGCGCCAACCCAGTGGCCCAGGCCGGAAGACTCATATTTGCCATGGCCGGCCCCATTGCCACCATTGAGCGTCTCGAGCCCCTGGTTATTGATGCGATGGGAAGAAAAGTCATCAACATGGGCGAAGACGTCAAGAAGGCCCCCATGTTGAAGGTTACAGGGTACGAACCGTCAGGAAGTATGCGTGACTACACAGGGATTGCTAACAAACACCTTGCAGGAACGTGCTTCTCGTCGTATTCCTCGAGGCCATTGCCGAAACTCAAGTCCTGGCCGAACAAAACGGTATCGGAAGCAACGTGATGGAAGATCTTATCTTTGAAAACTTCGGTCCGGTCTTGGGGAGCTACTCGCGCAGACTGACCAGCGGGTCTTGGGCTCTCAAGGAGGGCACGGCTGGATTCCTGGTGTCGAACACCATCAAGGACGCGAGACATGCGCTGAGAGTCGCCAACGACCTCGGAGTGAGGATGCCGGCGCTGGACATTGCGACGAACAACATGCTCAGCGCCAGAGCGTACGGCGGCGAGAACCTGGACGGCGCAGCATTGTATGGAACCCTTAGAGCTCAGTCTGGTCTTCCCTTCTGGTCTGATAACAGCCGTCAAGAGTAAGGACTTGGTTTGGAACGAGCGCTTAGGTATTAATTCTATAGATGATAAACAGGAGCAGATTTTCTAAGCACAAGATGCTACGGATGCGGCAGAGGGAACGGGATACGGATGGATAGAACATAACAACATACAAACAGGAGCGCCTTGGATGAATTTTCCATTAGGGAAATTAAAATCGAAACCCATGACAGTATCCTTTGCTGTAGAGTGAGTCTTCTCCCTCTTTATTCACATGCGAAGAAACCAGCCATGGTTTGGCGGGTCCCAGCCACTTGGCTAGAGTCAATGCCCAGGGTTTCCCATAGGCTTTGCTGGCGGACCAGATATCTTTGGGGCGTGCAAAGCCTCAAGAAGAAAATCCCACATGCAAGCTTGGTTAAAGATAAGGCCTCCAAGGCTAGACAGTTCTTGACTGAATTTCACCATGTTCCAGGCGAATTGTAAAATCGGCATCCACTCATTATAAATACAGCGCTCGTCTCCCAGACAAAGTTGCCAAGATGCAGTACCAAGACTACCAAGCAACCGCCAGTTGCTGCCTGTGGTCTTTTCATTGCATACTTATCGTAGAAAAAGCACGTCTTTCTCTTGGTAAATCGCATCATCATCTCAGTTTCGCTCACATTTGATCTTAGCTCGCTACTTCTCATAGTCATCCTCGGGACCCGGATCGTTCATTTGCGGATCACGAGAAAATAGCACTGCCACGGCCAAGAATCACCAAGGACAAGAATTTCGATTGTATCACCAGTGAGACTTAGATTGGCTGGGACTGGACGCGGGTTCGTTGGCGTTTGGCGATGAAGTATCAAGCTTTTGGTGTCAGGAATACTTGGCAATGTCTTCCCCTTGTATTTTCGTCATTGTTGCAATAAGATCCGGTTGAAGGGATCGAATATCGCGCAAAATCATCTGCCAGCCAAGGTCCAAACATCCAAGTGAGCAACGCACAAATATTGCGCCAAAAGTTGGCAATAGTGTCCAGTCCCTGTCAATAGAGTTGATCTCGACATGCTCATCCTCAAATATCATCGGCCCCCTTGATTTGGAGAACATGAGCCTTTGCCCGGGCTGAGCCGCCAAGAGATATCACCTCTCCTGCGACGCGTATGCATCTCAGGATGTCTGAGAAGCAAATCATCGACCAATCCTCGGCCTCGGAGCCAGAGAGCATGAAAGATTCTGACACTATCAAACTCGAGGCGACAGACGAGGAAATCGAGCAAACAAAGAATCGCATCCTCCGTGAGCAAGCCGATCTTCGCCAGCAAGATTCCCCCATCATCCCAATTCTGTCCCTTTTCAAGAAGAAGAATGGGTACGATCCCAGTGCCATAGCGACACAGCCATCTGTTTATGACCATCCATCCACAGCGAAGTTCTTCCAGCCACATCCAAAGTATGAGAACCTGCATCGGTTCGACCCAACTTTCCGATGGAGTTGGGCCGAGGAGCTGCCTCTGATCACCAAGATGGACTGGCGCGTGACATTATGGGCGTGTCTTGGTACGTGTATTATGGCATTAAATCCTCATACAAGGTCTCTGACGTTGCCACAGCGTTCTTCGCTCTCGATCTGCCTCGAGGCAACCTAAGTCAAGCCAACTCTGCTTCCTTCCTCGAGAACCTCGGCATGGACACCAACGACTACAACCTGGGCAACACGGTCTTCCAAATATCTTTCCTCTGCGCAGAATTGCCGTCGCAGATGGTAAGCAAGAAGCTCGGCCCGGACCGTTGGATTCCGTTCATCATGTGTTCCTGGAGTTTGGTGTCGGGATGTCAATTCTGGCTTAGCGGTCGAACCTCTTTCCTCGTTTGTCGTGCACTATTGGGTGTCCTTCAGGGCGGCTTCATTCCCGACGTGGTCTTGTACCTCACGTACTTCTTCAAGTCAACCGAGCTACCCTTCAGGCTTGCCATGTTCTGGACAGTTCGTCGAATCACGGATATCGTGGCACCCTTGTTGGCGCTTGGTGTTCTTCGCATGGATGGAATCAATGGCTACGAGGGCTGGAGATGGCTTTTCCTCATCGAAGGGATCATTACTCTATCAATCAGTGTCTGGTCCTGGTTTGCAATGGCGGCTTCGCCAACGCAGACAAAGGCTTGGTGGCGGCCCAAGGGCTGGTTCAACGAACAGGAAGAGAAGATTCTGGTCAATCGAATCCTTCGAGACGACCCTTCGAAGTGCGACATGCACAATCGACAGGCGATCACACCCAAGCTGCTTCTTAAGTCTCTGGCTGACTGGGAGCTTTGGCCCATCTACGTCTTTGGTCTCCTTTGGGAAATCCCGTCTGGCCCTCCCGATCAATATCTCACATTGACCCTTCGCAATCTCGGGTTCAACACGAACGAGACTAATCTGCTAAGTATTCCGCCTCAATTCTTGGGAGCCTTTTTCATGTTGATCATGACATACATGTCCGAGATATGGGACACGAGAGCGCTTTTCGGTGCGTTCACGCAGTTGTGGTACCTCCCGAATCTTATTGGCATGGCTGTTCTGCCGGCGGATGCTAGTCCCTGGGCCCAGTACGCTGTTGTCACAGTTCTCTTGTCCTATCCATCTCGTAAGTTTCGTGCTTACTGTCGAAAATCAAGCAGTAAGTAACTCAATCTGACATTACTAGCGCATGCCATGCACGTCTCTTGGGCGTCTCGAAACTCTCACTCTGTTCGCACCAGGGCAGTCTCCGCGGCTCTGTACAAGTAGGTCGAAACATGATCACATGCAACAAACATTAAGCTCACAGGTTGTCAGCATGATGGTTCAGCTTGCCCGCGTTATCTATTCCAACATTTACCGGGAGGACGACCGGCCTCAATGTGAGCATTAACCATGGCACAACCCCACACTTGTCGCGAAAGACTAACGAAATCTGTGATTTTGAAAGACCGACGTGGCAACCGAGTTCTCATTGGAATTTGCTGCATGAACATTTGCATCTATCTCATCGCTAAAGTATTCTACATGTGGTGCAACAAGAAGAGAGAAAAAGAATGGAACGCAATGACAGAAGAAGTAAGTCGTGCCAGGGCCTTCATAAGCCCCAGAGCTGATAGCGATTTGCAGGACAAGATTCACTACCTCGAGACGACAAAGGATCAGGGTAGTAGCCGCAAGGACATTCGATTTAAACACTAGGCCATGCGAGCTTCTGGAACTGAGCCCGGCCTCCGATGCCTGCCACAGATCATGTCAGCATCAAAGTAACCCCTGTTTCCTCCACGACTGAACGCCACTGGCTTGTTATGCGACCATCAGACGTGGGCCCTCGTTTCCACACTTCATACACAACTTGAGTCCCCGTTCTAACAGCTTTGATGCCATAAACCGCAACCTTCTCATACCAGTGGCGAAATCGGTCTTGGAGATGCTGGCCATGTGCTTCCGTTGCCGCCATGAAAGCCGGCCAGAACAGGGGTGCAGCAAGCAGCTTAGTCTCGGTCTTTATGGCCTCTATAGCCTCAATGTCATGTAGGATATCTGCTACATACTGACGGAGATATCGATGACTGAGTAGTCTGACATTCTGGGAGAAGTAAATGACGAGGGCGTTGTGAAATGAACGGGTTTGGTGGTAAATGATGTCGAAGCTCGTGCCAATGTTGGAGTCGCGATACTGGGAAAGCTCCAAGTCGAGTGGCCAATCGAAGATATGCTTTTCAACATCATCGCACATTCTCTCCAAGTCGCTCGGTATCGGTGTGATGCCGTGTTTCTTCCTCGCAGCATCGACCCTGTCGATCAGATCGATGGTTCTTTGAAGAAGGACTAGCAAGCTCTGGGGAATGCCATAGATGCACTCATATGAAGCCATTTCGTGTGCTGCTTGCGCAGGTCCACAGCTGGGAGACGTTGTATGCTCATCTGGGATAATGTTGGAGGAGGCGACTTCCCGACTTAGTGGCTGAGGCACGTCGGTAGTATCGTCTTCAGATGAAGGCGAAAAGCGACAGGATGAGTCTCGTAAGGGAGCTGTGCTTTCGTAGATGACGCGGAGGTAATAGTAGATTCTATGCAAGGCTCGAGCTTTTGAAGACAGTCTAGGCTTTCCTTTGCCCATGTGGGTGATGAGCTGTTGAGCGCCGTCTAGATGGACACCGCATGTGCTTGTGTCTCCTGACATGACCTAACCCATGTGTCAGCAAGAAATGAAAACGCCCTCAACAAGAGTCAGATACTACATAAAGAATGTGGACAACTGCATGCTAGCAGAGGATGGTATCCCCATGAATTGCCTGCCAACTTGGGCTTCTCTGGTGCAGGGCCAGTCATGACGAGGGAAGGTTTTAACTCACGTTAATTGTGATCATTGACAGCATTGTCGCCAGAAATTCCTTGTACTTGGGTCTTCTCGGCGAATGCAGATCGACTTCCACAGCCTGCTTAAGCAATCCGATCGCATCATAACGATAGAGTGTGGCTGCTTCCACCCATTTCGACTCCGTTCTCAACCTCCTATCTGATGTCTGGACATTTGAGAAGTAGTACGCGCTGATGGAAAGCAGCGCATTTCGCAAGGCGTTGCGGATTCTGGATGTTGCGCCCATCACACTCAGTTCACCGGCTCCCTGGATAGCTCGAGGCAGATGTATCGTCTTCCAGGGACTCTTTGCATTATCGATGACGCAGAATATGTTGATGACTCTATGCATGTAGTGGTGCATGAGAAAGCGCTCTCGTTCAGAGATCAAAGACACCGGTGGTCTTGGAAGCTTAGTGGAGACGGTTTTCACGAGCCACGGCTGATGTGTTGATGAAGATGACGAGATCTCGATAGCAGGTTCCTCGTCTCGAAGGTCACTTGAATGATCTCCGTCAAAGCCTGGGTCAAAAGCACCTGTCTCTGTCTCTAAATGCTGTTGCACATGCAGATTGCACAACTCCCAAGCTGCTTCAGCTTCGGAATGTGAAGGCGATGGCAAAATTTGCGGTCCCTCGGGACTTGATACATTTGGCGAGGAATTATAGAGATCCAGGCCTTTGCCGGAGATGTGTTGAGGCTCTTCATCGCAAGCTTCGTCTGCCGTGAGCGCATCTTGCATTAGGATGGTGTCGGTAGTATTCTGAGGATCAATATTTGATGGTGTCTTTGCACCAAACACTCCGAAATTCTCAACATTGATATGCACGTCATCACCTACGCTGGCAGTCGATGCCGGTTCTACAGAATCAATGAGTTTAAGAATTCCCTCGATTTGGCTCCATTCCAGAACTTGCTGGACAATTGCTACATGATGTTTAGTATTGCACCTAGTGTCCATGGAGGTGGGGAAAAGCCTACAGACTGGAACTTGTCGTCTTAAGGATCTAGGGCTTGATGCATCGTTGGCCGTTCCAATAGCATCATGCAAGTTCGATTCAGAGGGAGCAACAGTCTCGGGATGCATCCACTGAAGGCGAACACCATAGCCCTGGCAGTCAATGCCCCTTGTTTTGCATGGAGAACAACATGGCCTAAACTCGTCACACTTCACTTTTCTCGAGCGGCACGTCCAGCAGCCAGTAAATGTCTTGGTACGCCTTCGACCAAGATACGCCGCAGGTCTCGAAGAGGACATCGGTCACGTCGAGGGTGTCAGGTACAGATCAAGATGTTGCTTCTCCTACGCATTTGTGAAACAGGAAACTGAAAGCGAGAGCAACGGACATCTGAACCCCGCCCGACCAACCTCGTAATTTGTTGCTTTCCCGGACGACCCTGGTCTTGGAGATAAACTCGCGGGGCCCCGGCGAGAAGCCCGGGAGATACGGATAAGCTTATCATCTTTCGCCAAGCCGGCGCCGATTGGAGTGGAGAGAATGATAAGGCGACATTAGAACAGATCCTGCGATGGAAGGCGACAGCGAAGCTAGCCGCTAGTCGCAGTTGATTCCCAAATGCAACATACACGTACTTCGTCGTTCGGTCGATTGTCAATGACAGTAAGTCATGCTTTGTATTAGGGCAATGTTCATACCCGCAAATACAAGCCAGATCTAGACATATCCTGCTGGATAAGAAGAGTCTTGAACGAATTACCTGGTATTATATCGTGAGATAAGCAAAGTCTCACTTACGAGAATTCTGCGAACCAAGCCCACGCTTCACCTCAACTATGTCTGCAACAATCACTATGGCCGCTGCGCCCGGCGAAACTATCACAAAATCATCGGAAATCCTTGTAACACCGCCATTAGTCGAAAACTCCGCAGAGAAAACAGGAGTGTCAGCTCTATCCACAGGTGGCTATGTGTTCCCTGGCATTCCGAATATCACAGACCCATACAAGAAGAGACAATGGCAGCTCGAGCACATGGCTGGCGCATTTAGGGTATTTGCGCGTAAAGGGTTCACCGAAGGAACCAGTGGACATATTAGTGTTCGAGACCCTGTAGACCCGAATACTTTCTGGATCAACCCGTGAGCGTTCCTCATAATCAGCCATTACCTCGAATTACTTGCCTCTAACACCAAATTAGGCTTGGTAAGCATTTTGGTATGCTCAAAGCTAGCGACATGGTTCAGATTGACGAAGAGGGCCAAGTCATTGGCGGTAACAGGGCGGCTGTCAACGCAGCAGGATTCATGATCCACAGCGCCATTCACAAAGCTCGTCCTGATATCCACGCAGCCTGTCATACGCATTCGCCAGCCGGAAAAGCCTGGTCGACGTTCGGTAGACCGCTTGATATCATCAGCCAAGATACTTGCAACTTTTGGGGGATCCAGGCCGTCTATAAGTCATTTGGCGGTGTCGTCCTTGAGGCAGATGAGAGCGCAAAGATTGCAGAGTCTCTGGGCGAAAAGGGCCGCGTCATTGTCCTTCAAAACCATGGCCTGTTGACGACTGGAGGCACGGTTGATGAGGCAGCCTATCTTTTCACACTGATGGAAAAGTCATGCGAGGTCCAGATTATGGTGGAAAGCACAGGTCTTCCTAAGAACATGATCGGCGAAAAGGAGGCCGAGTTCACGGCTAAGGTCAACGCTGATCCGGTACGTGAAGACGGGCACGCTCAATTTCGCAGAGAAGCAAAGCTAATTCGTAGTTGTCTAACAGGAGACTTTATACACGGAGTTCCAACCCGACTTCGAGTACGAAATTTGGAAGTCACGCGGGGAGCTTTGCAAAGGTGAGTAAAGGTCGTATTCAGGAGGTCAGCATGAGAAGATGCACTTGACTTGAATTCGATCGGAAAAACTCGGGTGGTCATGAAGACTTATAACCAGCATGGATGTAAATCATTTGGGGCCAGACGACATCAGGTAGTAGTTATTAACAGCCAGTAGGCTGTTGGCCCTGTACAGCTCCACGCTCTCTGTCAAGATGTAACTAGAAACATGTAATTTGTATGATGACCTTCACACGCCTATCGCGAGAGATCTCGATGATCCTACTGCTCATGCTTTTCCCATCAATATCTTGCGATGCACCTCTACCCAGTTCTTCTCCAGTTCACCTTTGACAACGCCCACCAGGAAACGAGAGCAGTGAGCGTCCACAACCTCTTCCAACTCTAAACTGCCGTCGCTTCCCTTCCGAACACACCACCGCGTTTCCAAGAGAACGCTCATGGGGCAGTGAATTTTGACGAAGCTTCCGTCCGGGGTGAAGGTGAACTCGTACTCGCTAATGCTCTTCTTCTCCAACATGCCCTTAGGCAGCGCTTTTGGGAGATTGGTGGGCACAGTATCCGTAACGGTGAAGCACTCAGTGACTGCAATGGAATCGACATCCTCTGGGACAGTGGGTGGCACCTTCGGCGTGCGGGGCGTCCAGTGCGTCAAGTTGGGGTCGCTCTTGATGTGGACTTCTGCATTGTGAAGGCGGGAGAGGACCTCCTCACGGGTCATGTAATCCGGGACCGGGGTGACGTGAGTCAATTGAAATGAGGTTGTGAGCATTTTGATCTTGCCGGTTGTTGGCGAATCCGATTCGTCTTGGATAAAACCTAAGCTGTCTAAATAATATTTCAAGTTTGTCGAAAAAGAGAAGTCTACAAGTCGACTTCCATTCAGAACCAGGTAGACACAGGCCTGAATGAGAATCAGAGTTAACTAGCAGATGACGACAATAACTACAAAGCCTCAAGCTCGCGGTACGATCTACATAATCGAGCCTCCAGCCACGTTTTAAGTACAAGAAAATCCCTTCGATAAGCGCAACATCCAATGTCACATTCGCAACCTCAAAAGCCGTTGGTCGAAGTCAAAAGAGGCGTGATACATCTAATGTGTCAGGCCAGGCTGTCCCGTAATCCCGAGTCCATCGCACCGGAGCTAGGTTGATGAACACTAACAGTCCTCCATCGACTGGCTGTAAGCTCCCCCACAAACCGAGATGACCGAGGATTGCACCAGAGGCGACTGGGAACACCCATATCTGCTTCGCTATTGAGAAATACTCTACTGCTTCGGAAGGGCAAACTTTAACTTGCTGGCCCAGTCAAAAGATTGGCCGAATGTGAATGGATGAAGCTTGCATGCCAGGCCGGTGGGCGAAACACCAGGCTCATGCACTGAGGCCGGCACAGAGTAACAGCGCTCTCATCCCTTGTCCGAGCTGCACGGTCTTCTAGAACGGCGAGAACACAGAAGTCCGACACCGCTAATTTCGACGCCATTAGCATGCACATATTACCAGTGAACTACTATCTGTGCCGGTGAAACAAACCACGGCGTTTAGGGTCGATGCCACGCTGTTTATAAGTTCGTGCGAGTTGGTAGATATGACAGTGGTGTTCCAGAAGAAGAGGCACGTTGGTATCTTAGATCTTGAAATAATGTTGACCTCTAGTGATGTCAACCCGCTTGCGTTGAAGAAAAGGTCAACTAAAGGCGCGATACAATACCGCCCTGGAGACTTTTCACAACCTCCGCAGCAGCCCGCTCTCCACTTCGTACAGCGCCCTCCATGTAGCCCTTCCATTCACCAGCGGTTTCTGTTCCTGCGAAATGAACATCACGATACGGCTCCCGGAGTCCGTCTCCACCAAGCGTATCAAGAACTCCAGGAGTGAGCGATGTGCAAGGGCAACCCCAACCCGAGAACCCATCGTTGACCCATTCATAGAACACCATTTGCTTGAAGAGCTGACGGATGTGCTCAACGCCATACAAGTCGCTCAGTTGCTTCAGTAGACTGTTCTCGCGCTCGGCGGTTGTCGTTGCCGCCCATGCTTTCCCAGGCTCGCCGGCCATGAAGCACGTCAGTACGAACTTCTCGTCTGCCGGACTGCTCGTATCACGGATCACGGAGGCTGGGCCGATAAATGACTGAGCCAAGCCGCAGTAACCCTTCTCAACCCAGAACGGGGCGCTGAACTCCATCATAGCCTTTGTGTAGTACCCGTAAGTTTGAGACTCAATCCAAGCCAGCTTCGTGTGGGGAAGTGCCGGTTGGAACGAAATCGTCTTGAGGACGGGCCCAGGGACGGTGGTGATGACCTTTTGCGCAGAGTAGACCTTGCCACTGGCCTCGACTTTGACAGAGCGATTGTCGTTCTGTACAACAGCCTGTACGGGGCTCGAGAGATGGACGACGCCTTCCGGCAATGACGAAGCCAACCCTTTGGAGAAGAGCTGCGTGCCCTGGCGCACTCGCAGATATTGCCCGCCGTCTTTCCTGTCTGATCGCATCTGCAACAGTCCACCACCGGACTTGCAATAGTTCAGGAAGTACAGTGCTGAGATGTCTTTCGGTTCTTGGCCCAACATGGCCCGTGTCCATACAGTGGCCGTGGCCAGAGCAACACTGTTGGCATCGCGAGATTTGAGGTAGGCCTCGAATGTGAGGGAGTCGAGAGATGTGTCCCTTGGTCTGAAAACGTCGAGGGCTTGGCAGTCTGCTTCTGCCATGTCCCTAATCTGAGCCAAATGGTCACGAGTCGCTTCGCTGAACTGTATCCAGAACAAAATGTGAGTAAAGGTCGAACTTTGAGGAAGAACACGTGAAACTAACCTTGGGCAGCTCCCCATATGGGAAAGGACTGCACTTGCCATCAAAATCTTGAAGAACGCAGTTGCCTTTGGTGTTCTGTTCGATCAACTCGGCACCGTATCTCTGCGCAAGTTCATACATCCTGCTTTGGTTCGTGTCGTTGATCCAGGCCGCACCCAGATCGAATACTCCGTTATCCCCGCCATCCTCCATCGGTTGACTCCACGTCTTGCCGCCTACACGATCCCGGGCCTCCAAAACGACGCAACTCAGTCCAGCCCGCCGGACCTCATGAGCAGCGGAAAGGCCCGCCAATCCCGCACCAATAACGACAACACCGACAGTCTCCTGTACAGAAGGAAGGCTCCGAGAAACTGGGGGTGCCTCTGGCCGAGCGACCACGGCGTTGATCTCGATCAACCAGCCCGGCACCGCCAGTTTTTGTACGGGGACAAGCGTCATTGCGGGGCGGTGCGTTCCCAGGAACCGCTGTACGTGGCGGGCGTGCTGGCGCTTGGAGGCATCGTGGTCCACAATATACAGAGTCAAACTGGCAATATTTGGCACAGTTGATCCGGCAGCTATGATGACTTTGCGAAGGTTGAGCAGCGCGAGGTGGATTTGGGAGTCGTAATCTGACGGCACCTGGCCATCTTTGGTGTTGCCGGGCAAGCCTGATACATGCACGAGAGAACCGGCGCGAGTGATTGTTGCTGGGGCGTAGTATGCAGTGGATGTGTTCGAGAGGTCGACGGTTTCGATGAGTCGAGTCATCTTGATTGTCTGGGACTAGGTGCGTTGAAGGTGTCTTGTCAGGCCAGTGTGAATGCGACGTGATGAGCAAAGAAATGATGATGACCGATTCCAAAGGCACTGGTGAGCTATGAAATCGTTATCTGAGTGGCCTCTTCAAGTGCCCAATTAAATTTGGACGTGTTCAAGTACAGAGAATGGTATTGTCGAAGACGTTACGAAGCTGCTGTGATTATCGCGATACCGGACGTTGATCCAACTCATGGGCTGTACCATTCTTTCGGCCTCTGAAATAGGCATCCGACAGCGATCGAGACCCCGCTCAGTTGAAACGGTTTAGTAGGCCGGGGCTTGACTGCCATAATCTGTTGGGGGCCTAGGACTGCCCTATCAACACAGCGACCCCATGCCAACCCCCGCTGCGATCACCAGTTCAACCGACCCTATGAGGGGAATCAAGCAAGGTCAAGGGTGTCTTTCCGGCGGGGAATTACGCTCTGATCGGACAATACAGCCGGTTGCCCGCGGGGCGTTGTTATCTAACACCTTGCCTTAATACCTACGGAATCCAGCACCAAATCAGCCAAGCATCCAAGAGAATGATACTAAGACGATAAAGAGACACTTCAACGGATACTACGTCATCGAACTCCAGTGAAAAAAAGTGAAAAAAAACACGGCGGTTTCTTACCATCTAGAGTCCAGAGACATGTTATTCACCGATTTAAGTTGGGGTTTTGCTATCAACATTGATTGTTTATGTCAACGTTCACGACGGAAGGAACGTAGTTTTGCAAAGCTGGTTAAATAGTTGAAGGCGGCACATACGGAGTCTGATATCATTAGTGTCAAGACTCTCACTCGACATGATCCTCGCCTTTCAGTACGTGGATTTAGTGAGAGGAATTCACATCAGCCTTGCCATTCACTCCAAACATATAACATGAAACCTTCTGTATACACATACCAAGAGAATACAAGAAGGCAAGTATTGCTGGTGAAAGGTACAAATGTATTTACTGAAGCCTCTGAGGCAAGCAGAAAGTCTAGCGTCTGGTCTAACTGTGCGCTGATACACGGACAACTCTCTCTTTCTAATCTACTAAGTATGTAGAAGTCGAAATCTATTCCCTGAGGATGCGGTCAACCAGCTTAGTTGCCTGTAGTACTTCTTCATCTTGAAAGTGTTTTCCAACAAGCTGTAAACAGATATGCATGTCATGGAAAAGGTCGGCGTCATCTACACAGTACCACACCGTCAACGTTTCTGATAAATAATGCAGCTCGAGTGCGCCGTTGATGGTGACTTACAGGCTTTCCATTCTTTGGAGTCATAATCGTTTCGAGGTGTGTAGCCCTCTTCGGGCTTGTCAATGGCTTTGTCAACCTTCAGTCCGCTCGGCAAAATAGCTGCAGGTTGATCAAGCACGTTCCAGATAGCTGTGTAATTCCAGTACTCGGCACCACCCTGTAACACACCCGCGCCAACGTACGCAGGACAGAGGATGACATCCACACCCTTGTGTTTCATGAGAGCATGGTAGTCTCGTCTGTATGCTTCTCTCCTGTAGTTCAGGTCCCAATTCTCTGCGACTGTGAGCGGCTCGGCTTTGGAGAACTTGAAAGCGTGATCGGTCAGTGGCAGGACTGGCTCGCCACTTTCGGCGAAAGTATCGAGATATGGTTTCGGCCCTTGGGGAAAGTACAAAGCGGACTGACCCTGGTTAGTCAAGGGAAACCTTACAGTTTCTGTTTCTTCAAATAAGAGAGTCTAGACAAAGAGTGGCGACTTACTACTATTTCCCAGCCGCGCTGGTGGTCGTAGGGTTCCCAGTCTACCACTTTGACTCCAGCTTGTTTCAATTTGTCCGCAGCCAAATGCAGAGCCCGCAAGACAGGAGGATGCGGCTTGACGAAACTAAAAAACGCTCAAGTCAGTTGCAAAGACCGCATTGGAAGACAAAAAGCGTGGACATACCCATCGTCAAACATGATTCCTACCGTGATGTCTTTCTTGAGACTAACAGGTCTCCATGGAACTGGGACCAACATGGTCTCAGTGTCCCATGGTTCAGCTGCAAGAACAACACTCATAAACAGATCCAGATCCGCAACACTCTGGCCTAACGGTCCAACTACGCCGCGGATACTCTCTTGACCAGATGTTATACCAAAGTTTCCAAGGTTCGGAACGCGCAAGGCCGTCGGGCGAAGTCCGTAGCAACCGTTGAAAGCGGCGGGAATACGAATACTACCGCCAATGTCTGTGCCCACGCCAATCACTGAGCATTTCGCGCCGACTGAGACTCCTTCACCACCGGAGGATCCTCCGGGCGAGCATAGAAGGTTGTGAGGATTCGAAGTCAAACCGGTGATGTTGTTATTACAGTCCAAATGCTGAGGAGCAGAAATGTCAGCTTGTTTGCGGTCTCTTGAGTTGGCCGTAGGTAGAGAAGACAAATATTCTTACCATGAGGCTTTGAGGTTGATTTGTTCTAACATGGATAACTGCTCCTGCCTTCTTCAAGATCTGAATAGACAGGGCGTCTTCGCGCGGGATGTTTGTGATCTTTGACACAAACCCCGCGTGAGTGATGTGGCCACCCATGCCTATGTGTTCCTACAATACGTAAGTTAGTAACCAGACCCCTCGACGCGGGAGAAACGAAATCTACTTTAACTGATACTGGGATGCCATGAAGAGGGCCGACCAGCTGGCCTGTCTTTTGAAAGTGCGCATCAAGCTCGTCGGCCTTTTTCAAAGCATCTTCTGCCAGAATCTCGGTAGCAAAGTTGGTCTGGCACGTGAAGACACTCTATTAGCTAGCAATAACCCTAAGTCGCGTGAAATACTCGTACCAGTTGATGAATTATCGTCGCCTTCTTCAGAAAAGCCGTGACAACTTGTTTCACAGTCCATTGGCCGCTCTTGTATTTTTCTAGCAAGCTTGAGGCATCCTGCTCGGTCATCCGAATCTCCTCTGCAGTCAAGATCCCAGACTCGCTTGGAACACTAAGTACGTTTTGACGATCTTCCGGGGGAAGCTGGTCGCTGGAAAGTAGATATTTCTTAGGAACCGACTTTTGCTGGATGTCGATACAGACTTGTGCGAGTTCTCGCCAGCCCTTCGGAATTGTGGTGATTGCCATTTTGGGCGAGCTTGGGGGTGGTTGGGGTCGGGGGGTGCGGTCTAAGTTTTGGTCACGTTGCACAGCATTTCGAAGCAAGACTCCAAAAACGAAAGCACAGCATGAAGCAGCTGCTTGACTTCACAAATATCATTTGCCTAACTGTAGAGCACACGTTGTCACAGTGACCTATCTGGACGATAGTGTCTTCCCTATCTGCCATCTTCAGATAGCGCCAAATTGAGCTCCCCCCGCCTATCGCTGTCAACTGCCATCTTGGTCGTATGGTGGGTCTTGAGGCCTCCATCCTGGTGCTACTCCGTACATCCAGCACCCCTGTTCTTAGGGGCTCCGCTCTATGCGGGCGGTTGACGACCCAGGAACGAGCAGATGTAAGCGCATATCTTTAGGCGGCGGATCCATGGGAGACGTTCTGCTATCGTTTCCATAGCTCTTCGGAAGCGTGGCGTCCCACGTTTGTGTGCCTCTTTGGCGTCGTTATCTTAGTAGGGCAATTTGAGTGTCAGCCATCTCATACGAACGCCCATGTCAATGTCCGAGACTGAGAACCTGATTATCTTATCACTTTTCCCGCAAACTGACACCTAGGTTAAATGCAGGTTCGCGTGGCAAGTAGTTCGCTTCATACCGAGATAGCTGATTGCCGTACCCGGGTGGCGGGTGCACGCACCTTGTTAAGTTGAACCGTATGTCCCTTCAGATCGTCATACCACACAAACGTCTCCTCGGGTGAAGCTGATAAGTAGCTGCAGTCGCACATGGTTACCAGTTCTTCAAGGACGCTGTTCTGCCGATTCACCTTGGATCTCAATCACCTCCCAAGCCAGCTGACCATTGCGCGGGGACTTTGAAAGATCGACACTATGGCTCACTCAAACCCCGCCCAGACGGACGGTCAAGGCCTGCCTCCCGGCACCACCAGGCTCATCGACGTGGACGGCTCTGTCATCAGCAAACATGCCTCCGGTTCCGATGAGGCAGATATTATTCTCATTCCCCGGCCGTCAGAAGATCCAGAGGACCCGTTAAACTGGACAAAGAAGCGAAAATGGCTTGCGACATCTTGCGTGTTGATGTACACCGTCATGATCGCAATCCCGAGTAGTGCTGTATATTCAGTCGTCACCCCGATTAGAAAAGCAACGGGCTTGTCACTTTCCGACATCAACAACGGCACCGGTATCATGGTGAGGAGACTCCAAGCCACCTTCAATGCAGTGCTGACATGGAACTCTGTCTTCAGTTCCTGTTCTATGGCTGGGGATGTCTGATCTGGCAACCATTTGCGCTTCAGTACGGCAAGCGGTCGGCGTACCTTGCGTCTCTTATGGCCAATATCGTATGTCCTTCAAGCAAACCCGATATCCAAGACGGTATCGTTCCTAATGCGCCGACCTCTAGATCATCCTTGCAACCGCCCCGATGTGCACTACGAAACACACATACTTGGCCAATCGCATACTTCTTGGTTTATTTGGTGCCCCCGTTGAATCATTGGCCGAAATATCCATTACAGACATTGTGAGGACCTCAGAAGACCTGAGGGGATACTCTTTACTAACAATCCGCAGTGGTTTGCGCACCAGCGCCCCAAGTACCTTGCACTCTATGGGTGGGGTCTTTCCATGACGGGCAAACTTGCCCCGATGCTTTCAGGCTTCATCAACGTGGGCATGGGTTGGAAGTGGACTCTGGTATGCCCTCTCGCTAGTTGCATCCAAAGCCGCATATCGCTAATCCTTTCTCTCTATCATAGTGGTGGTGTTCAATCTTCAACGGCATTGCTCTCGTTTACTGTTTCCTCTTCATGGAGGAGACCAATTACGATCGTCCCGCGAGGCCAGTCGAGAACAGCACAGCACTAGGTCACACAACTGGAGTTCAAGAGCAACACAACGGAAGTGATGCGGACGAGAAGTCTTCTGAAAAGGCCGGCGAGGAAAACATGACAAACACCAAGCCTGTCGATACCGAAACCGGGCAGATGATCTATCCCCGCAAGACGTACATTCAAAAACTCGGTATCAAGGACAAGCCAAGGCCCAACCGCATGTTGGATATTGCGCTGGGTGGACTTAGGGGCTTCACATACCCCTCTGTCGTTTACGCAGGGTGAGAACTTCTACGAGACCACGAAATGGACATGCAAGCTGACTCGTGATCAGTCTTATGTACGGTGCCAACAACTTGGTATGGTCGGGTGTGCAGAATGCCACGGCTGGCACTGTCTACACCACCATGTACGGTTTCTCTACGGCTGGTGTAGCTGCGGCCTACTCCGGTGGCTTGCTCGGTACCATGGTTGGGTAAGTGTCTCTATACCACACCCAAAGATTGAAGGATATTTGCTGATACGTTCTGATTGCAGAGGCTACTACTGTGGTAAGGTCGGTCGCCTGCTCACAATCCGACTCGCCCGACGCAACAACGGAATTTCCGAGTCTGAGCACTCGCTCTGGCTCTTCTCTGCGTCAATGTTCTTGGTCCCGTTTAGCATGCTCCTATACGGCCTGGGCGTGACCTACCACATTCACTGGATGGGACTAGTCATCTCCCAGTTCACCCTCGCCATCAATAACGCCCTCGCTGTCGCGGGCTCCCTCGGATATGCCATTGCATCGTATCCACAACTCAGCGGTGACATGATCACAACGTGCGTCATCATTCGTAACACCATGTCCTTCGCAATCAACTATGGAATTACGCCTTGGCTGAACCACATGGGTTATCGGGATACCTACATCATCGTTGGCGCGATTGGGTTTGTCTGGAACGCCAGTATCTTCATAATGACCAAGTACGGAAGAACTATCAGAGAGAAGAGTGCAGATAGATATTGGAGGCATGTTGCCAAGGCACATGCTAAAGGCCTAAGTCATTGAGTGGCTGCGCAAGCGGCTGATACCATGTACTTGTCGTTCATTCTTGTTGTAGAATGTGAAGGGGGTGTTAGCGTTGTCTACACAGAACAGTGTTCAACAACTATCTCTGTTGACCTAGGTCTCGTTATTCCATGCCCATTCCGTACATAATCAGACCACACAAGTTCTTTCAATAGCACGAATTCCCAGAGACTCTCGATTGATTGCAGGCCCACCCGGATTCTTGGTTGTAAAACCAGCTCGTACAGTCCATACTGTTTCCAGGTCGTCAAGGATCTTTTGGATCTCTCCGTATCCCATGCGCTCTACCATCTGCTTCAAAACACGTCGAATCAGTGAGATATCCTCGGATGAGGTAACGGAGTACCCCAGGATCAACATCGGCCAAGCTCCCAAAAAGCATCGAGTCCAAGTTTCGTACGCAGCTGGTCGGCGGAGAATCTTGAATGCACGTTGCACTTGCCACCTCGGAACGTTTGATGTTTCTTGCGGTGGGTTAAAGCTGACGTGAGAGATATTTGGGTCCTGGGTCGCTAACGAAGACATAGAAGAAGAGGACTCTGAGATGTAGTCTAGTAGTAGTGACGCGCCTAAAACAAAAAGCGTTGCAGCATCTTTGTGAAAACTTGTCATCGATGGAGGGTAGTTGGCTGCTGTATCTTCGACCAAGACAACGCCTTCCCACGTATCAATCACTTCTCTCATCCGAGTAAGGAAAGCTTCAGTGGGATGTTTGGGTGAGTTGAGAAAGTCAATGAGGTCTGTTATCAGACGGTACAATGGCAATGGTAAGCCTAATACGGGGCTATCATCTTCGGATAATATGTCAATGAGTTTCCTTGCGTTTAGGACATGTTCGGATCGATCTAGGAACTGTTCATCCACGTGGAAGTTGGGCGCGAATGGCTTTCTCATTGCAAGCAGAAATGCTTGATAAAGCACGCTCTCGGTATTGATTCGATGTAATGGGCGCGACATCGACATGGGTGAGCCAGTGTCCTCGTATCGGAGCTTAAGCAGATTCATGGCGCCGTCGACATGCTTTCTTGCATCCAAAGTCTCGTCGGGCGGTCCCCACATCTATCAGACAACAATATCAGCCTGGAATTTGTAACGTAGTAGTCTTGGAGTCCTCACATCATATAAGTAGAGATACACAACAGTCGTCAGTAGGGGATCGTCCGGGCCCTTGGCGGTTGCACCCAAGTCATAAAGAGCTCGGTTGACCAGTTCCACAGCGCGGAAATAGTAACCCAATGCCGCGTCATGATACTTCCTTGACCTCAGAAGCATGTACTTATTGGAAGCGCATGCAGCCAGGACGGCGCACTTGACGCTTTCCGAGCGATGCATCATGCTCATCACCTGCGACCCATAGCCTTCCAAGTCACTCTCCCTGACTGTGGGGAGCAACAGAACAGAGAGAAAAACGTTGAAGTAATGACGAGTAAGCTCCTGTTCGAGATCCGGTGACTCTCTTAACTCCAAAGCGATGATGGAGTCTTCGCTGCGTGGAGACGGCAATGGCAGGGTCCTATCATTGGAGCAAGATCGACGAGAGCGATGACGTCTGTCGTACATGTCGTCGGAAGATGGCCATAAGCACCCGCGACTTGAAGCGACGCAGTTTCGGCATGTCGGCTTTTCCTCGCTGCATTTCACTCTACGCTTTCTGCCTGTTATTCATTAGTATCAAGACTAATGTCGTTGGAAGACACCGCATGGACTGACAGGTAGAGCATCCAGTTTTCGTCCGTAACTTGGCTTTCGGCATTGTGAAGCGCTTATGTTGTGTGATGAATGAGCCAACTTCTGCAATCGGTCTAAGACGAAATGGAATCAGAAGTAGGCCGGCTGCGAGACAAAGTCACATTGAGAAGGGGACTGCGCAGGATCCGCGTGTCTTATCAGGGGCACCAAATCCGCAACCCCGCATGAGCATCATCCCAACATCCCTGGCGGGTCGGCTTATCGTCCGGGAGCTTGGAGCACCAGTCCTTTGCGGGGTCAAGTTGCTTGTATCTAGAAGCAGGATCCTAGCCAGCCGGTTGAGCTAGGTGGAAGTAAGATTTACTGTGTAACTGATTAAGAGAACAATTGTTGATTCTAGCATTAATCCTGGAGATTTTGATTGAATTATAGGCTCATGGCTACAGTTGACATCTTCGCTAATCCAGTTGAGATTCACTTGTCAACCCGGTATCACTTGTTAACCCAGTATATGTCAGGGGGGCTTCGCGCAGAGTGAAGGAGTCGACAAGGCACTGGTAGGTATTGGTTGTGACTAGCATTCGATCCTATCTTCCTCTAGGATTTTCCTCCGCAGCCTCTGCCTTCTTATGGTTTTGCGGGTTGATTAACAATAGTCCGTTCTGACCCACTCCGTAGCCGGTACTCCCCCGGTACTATGCGGTGCTCCGGTGCCCCTCCGGCGCACCTGACAGTATGCATGAGTTTGCTTCCTTTAGTGATCTTGGGTGGTGAAAGACTTGGAAATACCAATCACCTGATCTATTGAACATTAAAGTGGTCTTCGTTGAACGGCAAGTTCCAAGTCCAAAGAGTTCTGTGAGGATTTCGGAAATTTTCATACAGTGAATAAGGTTCGGAAACAGGGCCATTCTCCCCACCTGTGTTTTTTCATCCTACTTGATATGAAATGAACTCCCAACTACTAAGTACTAGTGCTAATAAATCACGGCCCAGGGATTCAAGAACGTCAAACGGTTTAAGAAGCCCTTCGCAGTCAGAGTTCTTTCAGCTTTGAATGATCTTTGTCACCAGATCTGCTGCGGCCACTGTCTCCTCATCACGGAAATGCTTTCCAGCAAGCTGCAGGGCAATTGGAGCATCTACGAACTCTTTCGGTATGTCTAGATTTCAAAATACGTCAGTAGACTCAAACATCTGGAATTCGTGTAAATTTACATTTCTTATACTCTCTCTCATCGGTATCTGAGCGTGGCTTGTAGTCTTTATCAACCACGTCAACAGCAGGGTCGACATGAAGACCAGTCGGTAAGGTAATGCTTGGCTGGTCAAGGATATTCCAAATTGTCGTGTAATGCCAGTATTGACTTGTGCCACATTTGGCAGCAACACCTACATAGGCGGGACATAGGATGAAATCGACGCCGCGATCTTTCATCGTCTTGTGATACCTAAGTGGCGGCGATATCAGTTGCCAGTCAAGCGAACGAGGATGGTGGTTCTTACTCTTCACGAAAAGCTTCTCTTCGCAGATTCAGTTCCCAGTTTTCTCTGATGGAGAGCGGCTCCGGCTTTGAATATTGGAACGCCCACTCCGTTAATGGTGCTACTGGCTCGCCTCCTTCTGCAAGGACTTCCTTCTGTGTCTGAGCCGCGTCTGGGAAATAAAGGAGTTCGATTATCTCCGCGCCTTCGCTGTGCCTGTACGGCTCAAAGTCTACGACTTTCACCCCAGCTGTCTTGAGCTTGTCGACAGCGTGCTTGAGGCCACGGATGACTGGGGGATGGGGATGGACCATTCTGAAACGCTACTGTCAGCATCCACTCGATATTCCGGGAGCGTTTGAACTAGGAATCACTTACCCGTCGTCCCAGATAACACCGACGGTGAACTGACCTGGCTGGTACGGCTCCATCTTCTTCCAAGGCAAAGGAACCAAAGATGTTTCTTCGTCCCATGGCTCTTGGTTGAGGACAACATCTTCGAAAAGCTGAATGTCTGAAATGCTGTTCGCCAATGGACCTAAGATACACTTGATACTCTCTTGACCCATCCCCGGTAGGCAGATACCCTTGTAAGGATTACGCAGAGCCGTCGTGCGAAGGCCATAGCAACCGCAGAAGGCCGCTGGCCCACGCACAGAACCCCCGATATCGGTTCCAAGTCCCAAGACAGAGCCACGGAGCCCGAGGCACGCTCCTTCGCCACCGCTGGAGCCGCCCGATGTGAGGTTACGGTTGTAGGGGTTGACCGTTGTGCCGTAGATGGGATTGCTGCAGTCGAGGTGCTGTAACAGAGACAGTTAGTCCAGTTGTCTCGGGATTTCATGAAAGAGTTGGCTCACCATGCAACTCTGAGGCACGTTTGTGCGGACATGGAAGACAGCCCCAGCCTTGGCAGCCAGCCGAATAACTAGAGCGTCTTCTTGGGCAATGTTATCAGCCCAAGCCACGTAGGCCGAATGCACGATTTTGCCTTTGAGTCCGATATGCTCTTTGATGGATATCGGCAGACCGTGTAGCGGTCCGACAATCTTTCCAGTCTCCTTAAATTGCGCATCAAGCTTCGCAGCAGTAGCTAACGCGTCATCCACCAGGAACTCGGTTGCGAAGTTGGTCAGCTGATGAGCCACATGAGCGCGCTTGAGGAAGGCTGTCACTGTCTCAACGGCAGTAAGCTTGCCAGCGGCCATTTGGCTGACTAGCTCGGTGCCGTTGCATGCTGTGATCTCCTGCTCTCTTGGCGTCAATAGCTTGCATGTGTCAATGAACTTGGAGATGTTCAACTGGTTTGGGGGAGGCAGGTCTTCCGGGGCCAAGAGCCATTTCGGATTGAGAGAGTCTTTGAGGATCTTCCTCAGCTTGTCGGCCTTGAGTTCCCACGAAGCTGGTGCAAGTGAGCCCATGATTCGTGATGAGTAGGCTGGACAGAAGGAAGTCGATGTTGACGAAAACGGGGAAGTAAAGCAATCCAATAACAGATCGATTGTCTATGTTAGATGCACTTGAGATGATGGTTTTATCAATGCTCCTATCTCAACGAGGG
>JFFI01001729.1:0-36051 GCA_001563125.1 Colletotrichum salicis
AAACATATCACACACCTCGGAAGGCATATCCTCCGCCCAAGGAGGGTACCGCCGGCCCCTCTCGGCCGGCATACTCGTATCCCACTTGGCCCATGCCGCGATCCTCAGTCTGCCTCCTACTTCACCTTCTTTTCCCCCTTCTTCACCACCTCCGGCAGCCGTCCCGCCCCCAGCGGTGGTGCTGCTGCTCACATCAACAACCTTGACGAGCCGCTGAAACGCCTTCTTCGCCCGCATATCCCCCCCATTCGCCTCATCCCACCACGCCCTCACGCCCGGCGTATCAGGCCACAGGCGACAAATCACCTCGTCGCCTTTGAACGCAGCAAACCACGTCTCCGTCAAGGCGGGGACATCGTCGAGTGTAGCTTCCTCCAATCTGAGGGTATTCTTCGTCGTCGTCGTCGTCGCCGTCATTGTTTTTCTTTGCGTTTACCTCCTCTCGTCTAATTTGTTTCTTTCTGTTGCAACAAATTCGTTATTGTATGTTTGTTCTGGTTGGAGGTTATGCTTTAACAAGAGGTCGTCCAACATTGTACGAGGAAACATATGAAAAGAGAAAAGAGTAGAAGATGCTTCCCAGGTAAATCCAGACGAATAGGCAGCAGAATTAAATGCGGGGTTTAATTCTTGTCGATCAGGGGCGGAGAGGTAATATGATTGAGATTTCAATGTGATTCGTATTGGCCGCCCTTAGTCCCAAATCTCACTCTCCAATTCTCGTATTTCTAATCTATTCATCAGTCTCGAGCACTTTGAAGAAGTATCCGATAAGTGAGCATCTATAGGCACATCACATCCCACGCAAGTCAGACCTTCAACACATCCACGCGAGCGCGCCACAGTTATAGTATGTCCTCTTAGCATGATTGATTTCAATGATGCAGAAGTCGCTTGTAGTAGACACAATGTTTATGTACAGACACAGTCCAATGAAAAAAGCTCCCGGTCAACTACAAAATACGCAAAACTGCTCGCAGACGCTGGGTTCGGCGACCCTGGCGTCTTTGTTCTGCAGCGCTTCTCTTAGCCTCAGCATGTCATCCTCGTTTTTTCCCCAGACCCGTCTCAAACGTTGAAAGGAAAAATCAACCCAGGCGCTCAACCGTTTCTTTACTATCCAGTCCGGGAGGCCTGCGACACCGAGGAGAAAGTTGCCGCCGTCTATATGCAAAATACCGTCTAAACATGTTGATTGTCTTATGCGCCGATCCCGTCTCAATCATCCTGGTTACCCAGGGGAGCGTATCTACCGCTGCCGCTGCTGCTCTGGTCTCGTGTGCGACCGACAACTCTCGAGACCCATCCGCTAATGGTGCTGCTGGCCTCACCATCCTGGCCCTTGCCGTCGGGAATGTCGGGAGGGTCGAGAGACAGGCCAGGAATGGCGCTGTTGGCAGTAAAGTTGCCGGGCCGTCCCCGGTATTCGGATCCAATGGGCGATCCGGGCATGAGGGAGTCGTTCTCGCGGCCATGAAGAGATGGCGTCCCGATGACAGTGCTGGCGTCGCCAAACAGCGAATCCATCTCCTCCAAGCGAACACCGCAGGTTTCGGGGTAAATGAAGTACACTGCATAGGTTTATTAGCAATCAAAGTCCAGTCCGGGCACGAAGAGAAGGCAACTCACCAACGATGAAACTGACTGCACAGAAGAAGGCGTGCACCAGGTACAACCGCCACTTGATCCACTCCTGCAGCAAAGGCGTCATTTCTCCGACAAGCCAGTTGAATGCCCAATTGGTTGCCGTCGACAAACTGGCACCCTTGGAACGAATGTTCAGGGGCAAGATCTCCGGAGGGTAGAGCCAAGGAATCGGGCCCCATGAGTATCCAAACGCCGCGTTGTAGATCATGACAAAGATGACGACCAGGGTGGGTGTGTATGTGATGTCGAGGTAGAGCCAGTATGAGATCATTGACAGCGAAACACACATGACAATGGCACCGCTCAGCAGGATTGGTCGGCGACCCCATCTGTCAACCAGGTACCATGGGGGAATGGTCGAGAGAAGGTAGGTAATGCCGTTCACGCCAGCCATGAGGACGGCATCGTGACCAACCCAGCCTGCTTGTTCAAAAACGTACGGAGCGTAGTAGCTGATGACGTTGATACCATTGAGCTGAGCGAGACCCTGGGCCGACATGGCAATGAAGACACGGGTGCTGTACTTGCGGAACATCTCGGCGTATGTCCTCTCGCCCTCCTGGCGCTGGAGAAGTACGTTCATCTTAATTTCGCGGTACTCGTCTCGTGCCTTTTGGTTATGGATATCACCCTTGCCGTAGAGGTTGGCAATGACAACGATACCCTCTTCGTCGTGGTCGTTGTCAAGGAGCCATCTGGTCACAAGTCAGGAATCGCATACACAAATATTCACGGCACGCAGGAGACCAACCTTGGAGACTCCACAATGACCAAGCTTCCGAAGCCGAGAAGGGCTCCCATCACGCACTGCATCAGGAGAGGAATACGCCATGACATGTCACTTTTGATGAACCCGCAGAAGTAGTCAACCCAAACGGATGTAGTGTACCCGATGATGTTGCCGGAGAACTCAATGCAGGCAAGCTTTCCACGGTTGTGTGGGGGAGAGATCTCAGACTGGTAGACTGGGACGATGGTGGACAGAGCACCAACGCCCAGACCAGCAATGATTCTGCCCAACATCATCATGGGCATGCCGTTGGCAAATGTCTGCAAGGCACCACCAACGAAGAAGATCATGGAGCCATATAGAATAGTCTTGCGTCGGCCGATGATATCGCCAACCTTGCCAACGACCAGAGATGAGATAAAGGCACCAACCTCGAGGATAGCAACCATGGTACCAATCTCGGCCGACGAAGGCTGATCAAAGTAGTTACGGAAGTATACACCCCTGTGGAGCCCATCAATTAGCTGCGGCGATCAAAAAGGTGAGCAGACGGTAGGGCAGTGGACGTACGTGATAATGCCTGACATGACACCCTGATCATAGCCGAATAGGAAGACTCCCAAGGAGACGAAAATACTCGTGAAGTAGCTGTTGGCCGCATTGTCAGTCAAATGGAAGTCGCGATAAGGGTGTTTCGGAAGGGCAGGACGCACATCAGGGCCTTGCCAGTGAGGCCGTGAACAGAGGAACCGCCCGGCATGATGGCGCCGATGACTCGCTGCGCGCGGGTCGGACGAGGTTGGGCGATATCGGGAACCTCGATTGCCTCCTTATCAACACCTCCACGACGGCTCTGTGAGGTATCGCGACGGCTGGGAGACTCTTGTATGCGAACACGCTTCTTCTTGGAAGACTTGTGGGAGGGATGCCTCTTGTGTACGCCGGCTAGCAGCTCGTCATCAACGTCGCTGGGCAGCTGAGTGCGAAGGGGGTCTTCGTCGTCGATAAGGTCGGCGATATCCCCAGTGTCGGTCCAGGAATCGGACTCGGAACCGAGAGAGTCCTCAGATGACGGGTGGCCGTGGTGATGGTGTTTGTCGTTGTCAAAGTTGTGGTGTTGACGGTGGGAGGATGAGGAGGTATGGTGGTTGCGATCACGGTCACGGGGGTTGTGGTTGTCGTCCGGATCAGATGCTAGCAATGACGTCGCTTGTTCTTGCTGGTCTGGATGTGGCCGGGACTGTAGGGTCCGCAGTGGGATATTGGACGGGAGACGTCTACCGTTTGAAGAGGGAATCTTGGGCGGTTATGGGGCTGATTAGCGACAGCACCCTTCCGCTCTAAGAGGAATTGAAAAGGTTGGGGGGGTGGAGGTGAAAAGAATGTCTAAAAGACGACAACTGGCGGGCAGCGAGTCGAGTCGAGTCGGGTCGAAAAGTGACGGACGGATCGAATTGGTACTGGTGCTTTGGTGCGTGTTACTGGGCGCGGCGAGCAGGCCGAATCGGCATGTGTACTCTGTAAGGTGAGGTGAGGTAGCGTTGGATGAAAGGCCAATCCACTCCCTGGTGCACCTCAGTGAGAGACTGGTGGGACTGGGAAGGGGTAGCTATGCGGACGGGCGGGCTGACCGTGGGACCGCTGAACAGGTAGCTTCTCTGGCTGGTGCAGGTGCAGGTGCTTGAGTGTGGTCCCAATGTTGGATTTTGGGGAACCTGGGAAAAGGGGATTGGGGAGCAAACCGAGGCCTGCTATTGGTGCTGCTGTTACTGCTGGGGGATGGGATTGGGCTGGAAGGGAAGGGGTGGGGGGCCAGGCCAAGGCAAGCTGCAAGTGCCAGGCAGACAGACTGGCTGGCAGGCGCGAGGCGAGAGGAAGGGACGGGAAAATGGCGGGAGGGAGCGACGACTGAGAAACTGCAAGAGACAGGCGGCGCGAGTTCGGCTTGGTTGGGGCCTTTCCAAGAGTGGATGCCGTCGATGCAACCTGCTGCACAGTGACACACGGTCTTTCCAGGAAGCCTGTGAACTTGAGAAGACCAAGGAAACCCGATTGCTGGGGGTGGTATCCACTTTTTTCGGTTGTAGGTAGCTTGTGCGCTGAGCAGCAAATTGTGGATCACCGCCGACCGGTGCAAATAGCTGAGGACGGTATGGTAAGGTACCTTACTCTGTACTATCCTAACAATAGGATTCAATTCCAGAGATCAGATTCCTGTCTTTGCTTTCTTCTCTTCCTCTTCTCGTTCAGTGTCAATGTCTCTCAATATTTTCGAAAAGAGCGAGGGGACAAGATACAATGGAAGGACGAGATTGAAGTCCAGGAATCCTGGCTTGGAGCAAGTGCCTTCCTGCGATAGGTAGGTACCAATGAGAAGCAGATGACCAGCCAGATGGAAGCCAACCTTGTTCCTTTAGGCTTCCTGTATCCTTTCGGTACAGGGTGCAGCTGGCCAAGGGGGCGGAAAGACGACAGGCCGTACGCAGTAGCGCACGAGTCCACCTGAAGGATGCTTCTACGCAACGGTGCAGCAAAGGCGATGCCGCGATGGGGAAAACGGGATGCAGAGAGGCAGAGAGCTCTGCAAAGTCCACGCCGTTGTCCGATTTTCTCCTAGGGTACGGATAGCGCCTAACGGGCTTGAGGCAGTATGCCCAGTAGCGCAGATCTATCTGACCCTCTGCGGCCTGCCTTGGCACTGAGTCCCGTCGATACAGCACGCAGCAGTACCGAGTAGATAGATGAATTGATTGAAGGGGGCTGGGAATGCGCGAACCAGTGCCGATGACGAAGTCGATGAAGAAGGTGGGTTGGTTTGCTGCTAAGGCGGCTACCCGCTTGGACGGTAGTACGATACGATACGGTAGGTATGCTAAGGTACCTCAAGAACCAGGTGGGGACAGAAGAGTAGAAAGAGCAGATGAAAATGGCAAGCACAAAGCGAGAGGGTCAACAATCGGTCATGCGGCCGAGTATCAAGTCGAGTCGTGGGTTGTGTCTTGCTTGTGTCGAACAAAAGGAGTGTGTCAGGTGGTCTGAATGAAGTATCTGTACCGGGTTGCGAATGCTCAGGTTGAGAATGGGTTGGAGGTTGAATGAAAGGTGGTTGAGCTTGTGAGCCTCCTTTGGGGGAACGCGTAGGACACCTTGGACAGGACGGGCACAAGACCTCCTTTTCTTCCGGCTGAACGGGCAGCAAGAGACAGATTTCTGTCCTCAGTCCTGCCGCCCCTGAAATGAGGATTATCCGGCTCTGGCGCAGGGGTTCCGGGAGCCAAGGGAAGGGAATCTGGGAACTCTACGGACGGGACGGGCTGTCCAATGCGATTGCCAGATGGACAGATTACACATATTACCTCCTTCTCACTTCTCACTGCTCAGAGGCTGAGGAAGCCACTATGGATCTATGGATCTCTTCTCTGGACCTGCCGCGTCGTATGCGTGTGAAAAACTATGGGAACTGAGGGAGGCTCAGAGAGATTGGGGGACCACTCAAACTCCAGACCCGATCCTATTTCTAATTCCGCCAGCCGGCCCCACGTCTTGCAGACACAACTTCACACAATCCATCCTCGGCCGCGTTATCCATCCCATACTATTGACACTACGCGCTCGGCACGCTGCTGTTGGCCCTATCGATTTAGGCATTTTACGTATTCTCTTACATTTTGCTATCCTCGACGTGAGTCCAGTCCGATATCTTTCTCCAAAAGGAGTGACCACGCACGTGAAACCGTTTGCTGACTCGATTTGTGGGCCATTCCCTTGGTCCCGAGGGAAGGGATCATCGGCGTGTCGTCGGGCTTTCAGACCATACGAGACTGCCCCCAAATCTTGCCTTTTGCAACCAATCCCGTATGCCGCCAGACGATAGCCGTGCTGGGTGATCACTGTTGCATTCGTCGAATTGAGGCCCGTTACTGCCACAGAGTGCAGACTACAGAGGTATCAATCGGGAATTCCCTTTCCATGAGGCTTTTCAGCCGTTGAAGATCGTCCCGGCCCCGGTCCAACTGTCCGCCGGTGCGGTTCGCACACCCTCATGGATCTGGGCTGTGGTGCCTTTTTCGTTCCCGGGCGCTATCCCGCTGCCGTGTTCCAGCACAGGCGTTTCGCAACGTCCATCTAATGGTTCTGTGAGGGTACACGGCCCCGTTTTTGACGACGATGCCGAAAACCGTCACAGGCAAAGGGGCTCCACAACGGTGCTTTCTTTCCCTTTGAGCCTACGGCTACGAAGTACGTTTATCGCACCTGCCCTTCGCTACAATCAAAACATCGACGTCATTTCTTCAGGACCCATTCGAGATGCAAGAGGGTTCATCCTGCCACCACCGCCTTTACCCCAGACAATGCAACCACAAACCCTCTGCGCAACGTGCACGCCGTGACAACCCTCGCCAACCTCGGATCTGGGAAAAGTGCCCCCCAAAAAAAGAATTCAGATTCCGAGTCGCAGTGGGACATGCTCCAACCTTTATGTGACCACCTGACACATTGTTGCATGGACTGATCGACGAGTCAAAAGTCGCAGACACGCACGCACGCGACAGCAGACAACCATGCAGGTCTCTTCCACGACGACCGCTCGACCGACGATACTGGCACTGAGGTGTCTTGAGAAAGACCCTGAAAAACGAACAACTTCCAGGTTTAGGCCACTGTTCTGCTCTCCGCTTGGTGAACACTGCAGGTCCACATAGGTCCCGAGAACCAAAGCTGCCACGCTGCGTCCGTGGCTCACGACACGAAGGGCCTCGTTTTCCACTGATCCATCTTCGTGCTTGAAAGTCTGCATTGGAAGAGCGGGGATGATTCCTTTCTTTCATGATTACCCAAACCCCCAGTTCACTCCCCCGCAGCCTGGGTCGCTCATGAGTCGCGCCCGATCAAGACCCCAAGACCCCGAGACCCTTCACATGGCGGAGGAGGGGAAGCAACTTGAATCGTTGACTAAGACACTGGAGAAATGACCGTTCGATTCCCGCCGAAAGTGTAGTTGTAAAGTGGGCGACGTGGGGGAACAGTGACATACGACTTTGGACGGGTGAGTATCGTTTATTGGTCAACTTGCTGTATGAATGCATACTACAACAGATGATTCTGCATACCAAGTACGAATACAACTGCAGAGATGATTTCCGCGAAAAGTAGGTCGACTGCAATTTCCACGTCAATTAAGTCATGCTACTCCGTACATGTACAACTGTTCTTCCGTAGGCAACATAACGTAAGCAGGGCCATACCTAGGATACAACAAACGCTCGTTGCTTCCCACTTACTATCAACACCCTACTATGCCTCCAGTATCAGATGAACAAAAAAGAAGACCAAGAAGCATATTCCCGAAAGACCAAAGAGATCTTCTCACCGCAATTTGAAAGCATGTTCAGGAGGATATCACATGTGGGTCCGGCAGGCCGGGGTTGGAGCCTGCCCATGGAAGATCAAGAACCAGCAAAGTGGAGACCCATCGTGAGATTGTTCGTGGTGGGGCGCCAAACCACGACCACAAGTTCACGTTCATGATACCATAGACTGAGGTATTGGATGGGCCATCAATTGAGTACCAGGGAGACTTCTGCAAGATTCTTCAGTCAGCGCCACGTGTGGCGCTGACTATTATGCCATACATTATCGCTTGCCCCGAGACGATGGTGGGTATATATACGCGAACCCCCTTTGTACAGAGATATTCGCAAAGGGTGATCTATTCTGCGTACTTACGTTGCCCAGCATAAGTGAAACAACAAAGAGGGACATCTCTCTTGAAGGTATAAAGCCACTTCCTACGATATATGTCTTCCACTTAATTTCGTTTCGTGATACCTTCGTTTTGTGATGCGTTAGAGTTTTCGGGCTTATGTCTTGAAACTACCGACTATAAGCCAAATAGTCATCAACACCACGCGTGTGAGCTCGTGGATACGAAGGTTTCCTATCAGAACAGATGTAAAACGAGACATGGATTGAGTAAACAGCGCCCAGGCCAACAGCTTAGTTGTATATATTCTAACAAGCTGGCCCCTTCTGGCCATATCCCCTTCCCTTTCTTCGCACAGAACTAGAACTACGAGATACGTTCTTCCTGGTCATCCTCGTGGCCCCGTTGAGCCACGCTTACCCACCTATGATACCTGTACTAATAGTCCCCCATCACGAAAGCCCGACACAATGTATTTACTCCATACTTCATCGATATACGTGTCATTGTCAAATCTTTCAACAGATGACTGACCCATGTCGGTTCTAATCTCCGCCCGCTGCTGGGTTCAACTCCGGTTCTTGCTTTGACAACTTCAAGAGACCTCGCTCAATGAATCGATACTCTTCTCGGAAAACTCAACTCTCGCCGTTTCGTTTCATCATCTTCGCACTTTGGCTGGGCGGGACACCGCCTGGTTCGGATGCCGTATTTCTCCTTCGCCGTGTTTTCATCTTATAGGTTGCCCAAAGTCTCCCGTCGCCTTCTTCCTAGAAATGGCACTCCAATAGTTCGGTCCCTCGGGGTCGTAAAGAAGCTGCAAGTAAAGTAAGAGAAAGAGATGGCAGAGAATCCGTAGCAATCATCGCATCTTTGTAGTCCATCTCTCGTTTTTCCAGGGCCACTCAAAATCTCTTGCCAGCATGTCGAGGCTTTTGTCGTCAACAAACCTGATTTCGGGATACAGGTCCCGAAGGGACGCCTAGATCGTGAGTACGTCTCTTGGCGGAGGCATCGCGGCTCTTCCTCACGATTCGCATTCCTCTCCCGATCTGTCTGCTTCTGGTACTCGTCCAGCCTGTTCATGCACTTCTCTATGTCGTACCGTTCTGTGAAAACGCCCTCTTCGCGATATATCTGCACCTGGAGCGTATCCTGGCCGGTATAATGTACGTGGTTTCTATGTAAGACAGTATATGTTTTTGATTAGCATGGAAGTAATCGTGGAAAAGAGATTGTTAGCGTTCTTCTTGGAGATTCACAAACCATCTCAAACTTCCTGAACTTTTCCTTAGCCATGGTAATTTTGGTGCCGAGATATGGAACCAAAGACCAAGAAACATGCGGAACATTCCCCAAACATATCACCGGGATTTGTCCACCGCAATTATAAAGATTGTTCAAAAAGCAAATTACATGAGGTCGTGAGGCCGGGGGTTGGAGGTCAAGCAGCAAAGTGGGGAATCATCGTGAGATTGTACATAGTGGAGCACAACCTCACAACACCACCAAAATTCAACCAAAAAGAACATACAACACCAGGTATTCGCTGGTCGTCACCGACCCAACTACTAATCCGGCCCTCATTGGCTTATCTATGGGAGAGCGGACGGGATCCCGAATTTTCCAATGGGTATGGTCGTATGTGATGGTCTACGGAGGGTGAGCTGATCATGTTTGGAGAGATGGCGAGGGAGTGGTGTCTTGAGGGGGGATTAGGTGGCTGTGGACAACTCAAGATGGGCTCTATAAGCGTTTATTCGTTTGACCAATGTAGCCAATGCTAAAAATTGCCTGGTTCTTGTAATATATCCGGCTCTGGGTTCATGACTTACGCTCTCTCTGAACCTTCATATAACCCCCATTAGAGAGTTCAAGAAGACTGATCGAAAATACTTTGCCGCTGTAAACTACTTTTTCTCGAGCTGCCTCGATCAACCTTGTGAAGACTGAGATCCTATATTATTACTTTCTAGAAAGGCATGACCAGCAGCTTCGCTCACCAGCTAGGCAAGACTCAGGTGCCATGAGACTGCGGTTTGCGTGCCTTTCGGCCATAGCCCAAGGCTTCGGACACACTGGACTATGGCTAGATTTGAATTTCAGAGCTACTAGCTATGTTCAAACGATCAAAAAGGTGGTAAAAATCGCAAGGGTGGCGAAGGCATTCAGCTCAGCGGGGGTGATATGGGTGGCCGTGACGTTGTACTCATATCAAGTCTTCGGCGCTTAAAGACCAGAAGTTCTATACCTATGCACAACCATGTAACACGACCTGGATTAAACTAGAGGCGTAACTTCGAGGAGCAAAGAAGAGGTTCAGCTTGTAAGTCCCACACTTTGTCGAACTGTCTCTCCACCAGGCTCATGCTTACATTCAAGCATCGTATGTTAACGAAGTCAAGAGCCACCCCACCTTAACCACATCACTCGGATTATTCATGATTGCAATAGAATCGTCGTATAATGGAATACATGGCTCTTTTGAGTGTCTACAATTGACATGTGTTGAAATGGCCAATACCTTTATCTTTCTTATCTTGGTCGGAGCCGGTTCCGCATTATAGCACCCGATCGTTCCGTCTAAGTTCCGAGAGAGCGGGGAACCCGATAACACAAGCCGGCAACCAACATCACTCCAGGATAGACTGAAATGATTAACCAAAGTTCGATTTGAGATTACGATAAAGATGAACCAATCCGTTCGGAATAAGAAAGAAAAGTCTAGAAGTGGGTAATCACCCGCGCCCTCTTACACCGACTGTGATGGTCCCCCAACTAACAAACTTCCGCGCTTCTATCAGGTGGTTGTCTCGTGTGTAAGCGACGGGTGAGTTCGATTATGAGCTTACAGTTTCTATCGAAAGCTTTGGAAACCCAAACCTAACGTCAAGTTGTGATTGAAAGCGAGTCAAGTGCGATGAGCAAGAGCCGAGCTGTCAGAGACGTATCAAGATTTGGGACCGAGTGTCCCGGTTACAAGCGACCTATGAAATGGTCCACCAAGTATGAGAAGATCAACGTCTCTGAGCGCACCCCGATCAAGCCTTGCAGCCGCACTCCGACCAGGTCGGTTCCAAGTGTCCAGAGACTCTATAAAGATGCAGAGCATCCGACCTCGCTAGCATCTGAACATTCTCAAGTTGTGCCTCGTCCCGCTGGGACCGGAGAACTCGACACGGTCGTGGTGCCAGACGCTTTGAAGAGCATCGGCATGATCACACCATTTAAGGACTATTCGGGAGAGGTATCGGCGCTATTGCATTATTACTTTTCTACAGTCCGCCATGTTCTTTCCTCGCTCGATTCGCTGTAGAACCCATTCCGCTCGGAGGTGCCCAGGTTATTCAACCAGTCACCATTGCTGCTCTATTGCGTGTTGAGCATGTCCGCCGCACACCTCTACCAGAACGAGGAGTCTACGGTTGTTGATGGTCCGTTACGACTCCAGACCAAGGCCATATCATACTTAGCTGGACAGCTACCCACGCCACCACATACAAATGGCTTAGAGGTGTCCATCTACCATGCGCCAACAGTGGAGAAAGTAGTCGAAGCTGATATCAAAGATGATGTGCTTCTGGGAACCATTATACTGGGAATGACATCGGCATGTTTCTCACACTCCCTAGCTTCATTTCATTTCCTCGCGGTCTATGAGTTAATGGAGTTACAATAGGCCTGGCACGACGTATACTCCACGGGGTTAATGCATCTCCACGGATCGAGAGAACTCTTCAAAGCTTGGATGTCATCCAGCCATCCGGACACCACCACACAGAGAATGATGAGCGGAACACAAAACTTTGTGGTCTCGTCAATGGTGTACTGGGAAGCCATGAGCTCCATCATCACAGATCAAGACCCCAACGCTCTGTCCTATCTGGACGCATTTTGCCATCACCATCCGCCACGTTCTCTACAGACGCGCCCGTGCCCCTGGACTAGAGCGAGGACAGTCACGTTCATATAACCGGCGAAAACGGCGACACTGGTGAGGAGGCTTAGAGCTCTGGGTCGTTTGGGCCTGTGCGGACGAGGTGAAGATGTTCGGAATACGTCGTACTCGGATCTTTTACAACAAGCCGTGAATTTGAAAGAAGAGGTCTCGATGCTTGAAACCCCAGATGAGGGCTCAGTCACGGACAGCGGGGATATCTTTACGCCTCCAGGCCATCTCATCGCGATGGAGCAATGTTACCGGATGGCGGCTCTGCTTGAGTTGTACAGGGCATTCCCCGAGCTTTCGGAAACACAACTTTCTCGCGACTACGCTGGGCTTGATGCAGTTGAAAAGGCGAGTGGGCAAGCGGAAGGAGTTTCCAATCTTGCTTTGATAATTCTCCAGACCATGGAAGAGATACCCGTCACATCCGGTACCGTGTCAACGCAGCTGTTACCTCTTATCATCGCCAGGAGTATTCTCGGCCTGGAATCGGGAGGGGATACTACAAATGAAGGATTTGATTTCATGAACACTGTGGGAACTGCGGAAGAGGTCGCAAGGTGGAGAGAGTTTGTTCGAATGCGCACCCGTTGGCTTTACCAACTGATTCGACTGAAGCCTTTGAGGCACGGGTTGCTCATCTTGGAAGAACTTTGGGCGCGCTTAGATGGTACAAATGAGGCGAATCGTTCTAAAGATACCAACCCGGACAACAAAAGTTGCCATTGGATCAATGTCATGGAGGAAAAAGGACTAGAGACAATGCTGGATTAAAGCTACAGCACGATGGAGACTTGGGAGCACAGACTTCACCAGACATTGATGTCAAAAGAAGCAGAGTGAGCAGAGAAGCCCCCGAAGAGAATGATTGTAAAAAAGAATCAGCAATATCAGCGAATTCGGAGGTCTCGGCAGATAGATTTCCATCCGCCTATTTGCTTCAGGATGTGGTAACACACCTCGCACTTTTTGTCCCAATTAGGAAATAAGTATCCCCACTCACCACGATGTAGTCGACACCGGCGATAACAGAGACAGGAGTGGTGAATATGGATATAAATAGGTTCTGTTTTACCAGGAGGCTTTGGAGATTAGGCCTACTTCTTTTTACAATCTGCTCCAGGAACTATTTGTTGGATTTTGTCCCAGGTTTATCATTTGCTTAACACCCCGCCGTACTTCTAACACACCATGCCTTCAACTCGAGAAGGCTATCTCTGGACTCCTTACGGTGAAACAATCGGTATATCCACAAAGGCAGTAGTTGAATCTACCTCAGATTCATCACTCACAAACACTTAAGATGTAGTCGTGATTGGAAGCGGCTTCGCCGGCCCCATCGCCGCGCGCAACCTTAGCCGTGACTCTGGCGTCAGAGTTCTTCTCTTGGAAGGCCGAGATCGCATAGGAGGGATAACATGGACGGCAAATGCGCCAGGCGAAGATTTTGAGATGGGTGGGACTTGGGTACACTGGAAAGTCTTCTCATCGTTTTTGCCAAATATGACGAAGGCCAACTAACTAGAGCGTCGCAGGCACCAACCCCACGTCTTTACAGAAATCCATCGATACGGATTGCAGTCCAACCTGAAGACGTCTTCGGGGACAGCGGCCGTGGGGAACACGCTCTACACACCCAAAGATTCGAAGCCTGGGCTGGTCGATACATTCGCTACCAACGCAGCTGTCCAAAATGTCGCGGATGCCTTCTTCTCAATCGACGGTCTATCCAGCCGCGAACTGATGCCGTATCCCCATGACCCATTCCGCCTACCTGCGGCTTGGATAAAGTACAATCATCTCTCCGCCAAGGATCGTCTCGCTCAGCTCCTTGATACCAGCCAGCATGACAAGGACGTATTCGACGCTATGATCAGCTCCTTTGGCGCGGTCCCCGGCAGCGAGTGCGGTTTCACCGAAGTACTCTGCTGGTATGCTCTGGGAGGCCACTCAATGGCGGGAACCTTTGAGCTTGCCGGGATGTATAAGCTTAGTGGCGGCGGGATGACCTCGCTAGCACGGGCAATTCTGGATGACTACCGCGGGCATGTGCTGTTCGACACCGTGGTTGAAAAGATAGAGCAGCAAGGATCGACTGTCGTGATGTCCACGAAGAACGGATCACAGTTCGAGGCCAAGTATTGTATCTCAACTATTCCCTTGTAAGTACTCTTCACTGAACCCGAGTACTTGAGATGCTGACAACAGACCCAAGGAACTGTCTTTCAGACGTGACCTTCATGCCAGTCACCACTCTCACCGCTCAGAATGGAAGCCATCCGGGCAGGCCATATCGACAAGGGAAGTAAAGTTCATTTCCGACTTGCGAAGCCTGAGCCGGGATGGTTCTCCATGACGAATGGATACGGGACTTCACCCTGGTGCTTTGCATTTTCAGACCACAACGGTACCACCGACAAAGTAGACACTGGCAACTTTTGCATCGGATTTGGTTACGGTGCGCACCACATCGATCCGAAGGCGTCTACTGAGATGATTACGACGTTTCAAAACAACATCAAACCGGGAGCCGAGGTAACAGCGTACCTAACCCACGACTGGGCCAACCATAGCCTCGCCAAAGGCACTTGGAGTTGCTGGGGCCCCAACTCAAATCAGACCGGAAGGAAGGATTCATTTCGCGAGTGCTGATTGGGCTGAGGGATGGCGAGGGTTTGTTGATAGGGCAATCGAGCGAGGGACTGCCGTGGGACGGGAGATTGAGACGTTGCTTTCGGAAGACAACGTTGCCGCGAAGCTTTAGTGACCAAATGTATTTCAGCTCTGCTATAATTGTTTACATCTACATATTGAGTGTATCATAGAGATCCTCTGGCTGAGCTATGCCTAGCAATAGAGCAACCACGGACAGCTTTGACAAGCAAGGTGCATGCTGTTCCAGGTTTGGTAGTCACATAACCAAGATTCAACGAGGCATTGACTTTGATGTGTATCTTTATTAATAATAGAGGCGATTTTTCTCATCAAGATGAACCCTACTTTGTTGTACATTAACCGGGCTGCAAGCCAACCTTCTTTTTGGGCAGCTACTAGGCCTCGCTTTCTCATCTTTGTCTATACCCTTTCGTCGAGTCTTCGTCATGTCCAACAATCTATCGGGTTCGGTTCCGAGACTCCACGTTCTACCCATCCAACGCCGTTGCTTTTTTTATGAACTTCTAGGCTCCTTTTTTCGTCTTCATTTATTTCTTAAGCATGCCGTCGAAGGCGGGGATGAGGGTCTGTGCAAGCCAGAATGAGAAGACCAACTTGGGTCCAGTCATGAGGAGCTAAAGGGGAAACGGAGTGTCAGCGAATGATCCATATGTGCAGAGGAAGCGGAGCTGCTGGCTAATCTTACCTTGGGAACCAGACCCTTGAAGAAAGCGGTGGCACCCTCGTTCTTCATCATGTTGGAGATGATTCTGAAACCACTCTCGGGGTTCTCAAAGTTGCGGTTCTGGATACGGGTCTTGATGACGTCGAGGGGAGCGGAGACAAGGAGGGAGGCGGAGGCACCGGCGATGGAGGCGATGAAGTTCTGGAACCAGGAGGCCTTGTTGTAGTCGTCGAGCTTGAAGAGGTACTCCTTTGTGAAGGCGGAACCACCGAAGAGCTGTTGAGGGAGAGAGAGGCACAAGTTAATCACTGCCATGGACCCCAAAATGAGAATGGAATGCGCTTACAGCGAAAGAACCAGGAGCGTTACGGGCAGCGGTCCAGCCCCAACCTCTGTACAAGCCGAAACCCTCGTCGGCAACGATTCTGAAGACGCCACGGCCGCGGAAGGCCTCGGGGTTTGTCTGTCTCTTGATCTTGAGGACGTCGAGGGGAAGGAGGACGATCTCTCCGATACCGATCAAACTGTCAAGTCGCGCGTCAGAATATCATGGACCCCACAGATCTCGGTTTCCGAGCTCGCGCCAGAGGACAGAAGAAAAAACTAAAAAAACTCACCTGCCGGCGGTGGAGTGCATGATAGCCTTGCCAGTCTTTTTGCCGAAAGCGCGCTCAAAGTCCTCGCCGTAGTTCTTGGCCAACAAGTCCCTGGCGATGGGCTGACCGCCATACTTGTATATTCTCTGGAGGACCTTGTAGCCGGCGGCGTATCCCAGACCGGGGAAGAGCGAAACGAACTTGCGGCCCGCTGTCGCGGTGGCCGTGTCCTTGAAGATAACCTTGTTGAGCTGCTCGACACCGGAGATCTTGATCGCGGAAACGTGTTAGCTTTCTCTGGTCGTCATGTCGTTGGAAGCTTGCGGAAGGGAAGGTAAGGGAGGGTGTAGCTCGGTTCGGCGTACCTTGGTCTGGTTGCTCATCAAGCGCTTCGCAATGGTGTCGACCTGAGCTTCTTATTAGCTTCTTTTCCCGCGGCCCTCTCAATAATCGTAGCTCTTCGCGGCACTCACGGGGTGGAAGACGGCCAATTCAGCGATACCAGCGGAGCCTGCAAAACGTCAGCGCGCCGAAGCTTCATGCGCAGGCGCAAGAAAGAGGGAGCATACCGGAGCCGAGGAGTCGCGCGGTGTTCGACTCCTTCTCCCGTCCAGTACCAGCAGTCGGAGACATCTTGATAGGAATCTGCGATAAAATGCGAAGGGGAAACTACGAATTCCCAATTGAACAGGAGCAAAAAAAGGCGGGTTCCAGAGGGTCGGACTGTCGTCAGGTCGTGGGGGGGCACGGATATCAGGAGCAGCTGCAAAAGAGGAGGGTGATTCAAAGTTTTGGAGTCGACAGCTGGGAAATTTTTACTCAACCACTTTGGACCGAAGTCGCAGCTTAACTTTTGCTGACCCTGCAGGGACAGGGCCCCCTGGACCGCCGAGCACCGGGAAGTGGGGCCTAGCACGGCAGGGATTGGTTCGGCGCGTCGAAGCAGCTATTACCTACCGACCGGTACGCTAGCTCCGACCGTTCTCGACCGATCGGGCTGAATTCCGGCTCGGGTTATAGATTTGGCTTCATTTGATGCGACCTGTAGACCGTACATTCTCTGAATCATGTTAGATCTGTACAACTGAGTTCCAGCTGCGGCGAGATAGAGAATCGCCACACTATTTCAGCAAGTTTGGGAAAATTGTGTTCGATGCTGAGACGCCATTGCTGGAATTAGCGACGGTTCCTTTTGATTTTGGGTATCTATCATCCTTTTCCCCTCCCCAATTTTGAGCCATTTCGCCCAATAGCTCCTTGCATATGGCCACGGTGGTGGCACTTGAGGCGCTTTGTACGGTTCTATGCCTCGGTCTAATAGTCTCTGAAGACTCCCACTAGTTCGTCCAGTCTCATGACATGGGCGAGAAGTTTGCTCTGCAACTCCAGGTACTTGCTGTACTTGTTGTAGTGTTCGGCAGTCATGACCTCTTCCTCCTTGCCCTTTACATCCCTTCTCTCGACGAATGACAGAATGTTGCGTTCTCGGTACCGATGCACTTCTAGGTTTTGGAGGCATCGAAGTATTGCTTTGTAGTAGTCGTCGACCAGCTGTGCTTCGGTCCTTTCAATGTCGAAGAACCAGAAGAACATTGTCCGCGTTGCTGTTCGACTGGCATCTCTGGGAACCTCCTGAACGTCAACGAAGCCGGCCATCTGCATGGCAAGCATTTTGCCCTGAACCTCTCCCTTCTTCATGAGAGCAAGAGATGGGAGCATCTTTTCGTCCAACTTGCCCTTCTCTCGCATAATTCGTGTCAAACGTAGCCCATGCCGACCGAATGACTGTTCGATGACGGCATCCACCTCTGTCTGTTTGAATCCCTCGATCAATGGCTTGAAATCGACGGTCCACTGACCTCGACCTAGACTGCCGCAGTGTCGCAAGAAGCCTTGTCGGCTTTCAGATAATAGCAGCAAATGCTGCCGCATTTGATCGATACGGCTAGCGCCCGAAACGGGCCCATCCTCGAATCTGACCTCGCGGGACCCAGAAGCTGTCCGTGGCCCTTCGTCTTGGGAATCATCCGAATCAGCTGTGCCGTTAATCTGGGGACGAGCAGAAGCCCTCGGAGCCATTGGAGGTTCGTAGTCAGAGTCGTCGGAATCGTAAATGGGCTGGCCTGGCTTATCTCTGACCTTCTCGGCACTGCGAGAGTCAATCTGGTCTGCAGAAGCCTTTCCAACCCCATGAGAGACATCAATGGAGTCGTCGAGGTTTTCAAGTATTTCCAGACTGGTCACGGCGACTTGGCGTGAGTTCGAGCCTGGACCGTCTGCGTCGTTATCGGAGTCGATTCTCGGATCCAACTGACAGCGGGGCACCTGTTGCGTCAACAGCCGTAGAGCCGTGTGGTATACAAGGCCGGTGACTTCTCCAAAAGCATCGGCTGCATACTGGGCTAGCTTCTGGTTTCGCAGCTCAACGAGACACTTCTCGGTGTTGACTTTGAGAACGATGTGCGACTAGACTATGCGGTTAGCCAGGCAAGAGGGGATTTCATGCAGATGAAGACTCACATCGAGCTCAGGCACATCATCATCATCATCATCCCAGTCTGTAGATTGGCTTCGTCCTTTGCCCTTGCCATTTGCGAGCTTCCTCCGCTTGGTCGGAAACATATTGCCTCGTCCGAGTTGTCGCTTCAACTTTTTGCTCTCGTCGCGTGCCTCTCGGAGTCTTTTCGAAACTTCTGTCTGCATGAGTTCTTTGTTCCGCGCTGTCGCTCGCTCGCCAGGGGCCGTTTTGGTAACCTCCTCTTCGATTTCGCGGTAAACGTCTTCCGGGTTTCTGAACGTCTTGGGCCCGACCTGATCAACAATTTCCGCTACAATCAGACGATTTAAGACAGCATGAAGCTCCTGAGCCGAATGCGACGGCCCATGCCCGTTGACCTTTGCTTTGGAGCCGTTGCCATTGACATGACCGTTAGTCGCATGATCACCGTTGAGACCTGCCCCGTTCCTCCCCTCGAAAGCCTGCAAGAGATCCGATACCCTGGCGTGGCCGAGCTGCATAATAGTTTGTACAATCTCCTGCTCCGCGGGACCAAATTCGGTGCCGACCATCTGAATTATCTTCCCAGCTCGGATAATGTTATAACATCCATCGGGATTCGCTTCATATGTGCCGATCTTGTTGTTGGAGTCGGACTCGTGGTATATGAGGCTCTGCTGAACGAGGAGGGCTAGGCCATGGCGCAGCTGCCGCGGAGTAAGACCTGTGGTCTGGATAAGTTGAGCAATGGTAGACCTGCCCTTGCTGAATAGTACAGCCAGGATTCGCTGGAACAAGAGCACTCGTCAGCATGGCCTTTTGAGGGTACATAACGCCTGGAAGATGCGATTGTGTTGCGCCGTCCTAGACATGGGGATTGTGTATATAACCTACTGCAGGTAGCTCGCCGCATATATCGTTGACGAGGTGAGCGCAGAGCTCCGCACCATGCTTGGTCTGTTGGAGGAGTTAGAGAGATGGCCATTTCAGCTTGATCAGCACAATGCGAAACCTACCACCAACATCGCGAAACTTGGATTCAGGAATCAATCGACTCTAGAGATCCTCTCAATATCCCTAGAGCTGTCACACAAGCTACCGAGAAGTCATTGAGATAATACAGTGCCGTGTGCTGGGTATTGAACAAAGCACTTGGCCACGGATGATTTTGTCGCAGTGAGGGTCGCGCTCTTCAGGTGGTAGAGGGACTGAAATAAAAGTATGGAACTTTTTTTCTGAGCGGCGGGCCACCTAAGGCGGGGTGGGGGACAAAGTCGATGGAAAGCGCCGAGTCACCGACAGAGTCATGGAGGCTGGAGCTCCAGGTGGATGAAAGGCGTGGCTAGAACCTCTGAGGTGCAGTGCCAAAAGCTTAGGTAAGAATGGATCTGCGACACTTGAATGGAGCCTGAATTTCAGACGTCAATTGAGGTGCTTTGGGTTCTTGGGATGGCGGCTGCTTACTATGGCATGTGGCTTGTGGCTTGACACAGCAACCCACCAGCCTCAATAATGTCGGAGACTTGGGATTCACAGATTCTGCGACTCATCATTTTGATTACCTAAGGCAAGCTACGGGCGATGGAGGAAGGAAAGTGGAATGTTCGGCCCCTGTGCCAGGTAATCAGCCGGCCTCTCATTGGAGGTTCGGGGATAAGGCAGTTTTCTATCACGTGACAGTACGAGTGACCCGTAGCTAACCTCGTTCGATGGATCGAAAATTGGTCGGGATGTGAACGAGGCACTTTCTTGTTGAAGATCCGACGAATTGAGCGTCACGAAACTGGATCTGCCAATTGTCGGCAACCGCATCATCGCAATGATCTCTAGACCGTCCCTCACGAGGGCTGCGCAGCAGACCCTCCGCAACTCGAGCTGTGCTCGCACAATCTCGGGTCGTCGGTTCGCCAGCGCCGCTGCTGGCTCCGGCACCTTTGAGACCGCCGACGTTGGTGGTGTCAAGGTTGCTGCCAGAGACTCCCAGGGCCCTACGACCAAGTTGGCCATCGTGGCAAAGGCCGGTACCAGATACCAGCCTCTTCCCGGTCTGGCCGCTGGCCTCGAGTCTTTTGCCTTCAAGGTACGATGCGATCCGTTTCCAACCCTTGGGATCTGTTCGATGTAGACATTGCGCTGACACGATTTTCAACGAGTAGAACACGACAAAACGCTCTGGCCTGCGCATCGTTCGCGAGTCTGAACTCCTTGGCAGCCAATTGACCGCATACCACACCCGCGAAGCCCTCGTCCTCGAGGCCAGCTTTTTCCGTGATGACCTTCCCTACTTCACGGAACTTCTCGCCGAGGTCGTCTCGCAGACCAAGTACACCAGTGAGACTCGCAACTACAGGTGAACGTGTGGGATGGTTGGTTAACTGTTTATCTAGCCCACGAGTTCCACGAGGAGGTCCAGCCTGTTCTCCGCTTGAAGCAGTCTGGCACCAGCGCCGCCGCTCTTGCCCTTGACTCCGCCCACTCCGTTGCTTTCCACTCCGGCCTCGGCTCTCCCTCCAACCTGACGCCCTCGATCCCCATCCAGCCCTACCTCAGCGAGTACGCCGTTTCCGAGTTCGCCCAGGCCGCCTTCGCCAAGCCCAACATCGCCCTTGTCGCCGACGGTGCCTCCGCCGCGAACGTCAGCAAGTGGGCCGAGCAGTTCTTCAAGTCGGTTCCCTCCGCCTCCTCCGGCAAGCTGGCCCTGAACACCGCCGCCACCAAGTACTTCGGTGGTGAGCAGCGTACCTACAGCCCCTCTGGCAACGCCTATGTCATTGCCTTCCCCGGTGCCACGAACGGCCAGGCTTCTCCTGAGCTTGCCGTTCTTGCGGCTCTGCTGGGCGGCAAGTCCAACATCAAGTGGTCCACTGGCTTCAGCCTGATCAACAAGGCTGTTGGCGTTGTTCCAGGCTTGTCCACCTCGACCGTCAACCTGTCATACTCTGACGCTGGCCTCCTGACTATCCAGCTCGCTGGTTCAGCCTCTGCTGTCCGTGGGGCCGCCCAGGAGACCGCCAAGGCTCTGAAAGGCATCGCTGAGGGTACCGTCAGCAAGGAGGACCTGACCAAGGCTATTGCCAAGGCCAAGTTCGATGCCCTTGAGGCTTCGGAGAAGCGCAGCGGTAGCATCCTCCTCGCTGGATCCAGCCTCGTCCACAGCGGCAAGGCCGTTGACGCCACTGAGGCCACCAAGTCTATCGAGTCTGTTACGGCTGAGAAGCTCAAGGCGGTAAGTAAATTGAGATATCTGATATATTTACAAGAAGAAAGCGCTAACGGTCATGTTACAGGCGACGAAGACGATCCTGGAGGGTAAGGCCAGTGTTGCGGCAGTGGGTGACCTGTTCGCTCTGCCGTACGCTGAGGAGCTTGGCCTCCGGGTATAAATGGGGATTTAGCCCTGTCTTATAGCGGCCGAATGAACCGTGTATCAACAGTCAAGCATTTGCGGTAGAATGGGGAAATGTATCCTTTGTGAACATATGTAGTAGAATTTTCTTGTGTCTGCCTAGCTTGCCTAATTCCCACGTATGAAATTGTTTTGTCAAGTCACTGGTACGAGTTGTGATTAGGATCATCCGCTATGGCAGTTTGCTCTCATGACCAAACTATAGAGGCATCGATGCCCCTCAATATTTTTCAAGGATAAAGAGACCGCTCAGAGGGATTTGAGGGCAATTCTCAAGTAGCGTGACGTCTAATCACCAGGACCATTGACGAAAAGCTATCTCTACAGACGTATTAGTACTCTGGTTGAGACGTTATTAGCTGCCTTTCGCCTTCTCATGTGGTCTGATAAATGATTTGTTCGCAATCGATCACAGACACTGATATAATGCAGACAAAAAGGAGGCTCTATATGGACTTCAAGTACCCTACAATGAGTGCGTGGAGTATGGATAGTTGGACACTACTTAGAATGGCGCATGTTCCTCCGTCCAAGAGCGTTACAACCACGACCGGTCCACCAGGGGTCTTGAGGTATCCTAGCACCAAGCATGCGAAGGCTACGGATACATGGACACAGCTCATTGGTCTCGGAGCCTGACCATAAGCTTATTGGCTGTGGGTGCATTTACCAAACGACTTCCAGGTCCACCTTCACCGGGCAACTTCATAGACCCCAAGGTACCTACCTATGTAAGGACGTAAAGTTCGCCAAATTCTGTGGCTGGTGCATCACCTCAGCTTGAAGGAGGTCGATGCTCCAACGAGGGATTCGAAGCTCACAATGACAGTTCGGCCAAGCAAATAGCCAATGGCAGGAAAGAGTGAGGTAATAAGACGCAATGATAAAGTACACCGAATGTTGACTGATAGTTGCTCGAAACACTGCATGGACATGGAGGTGAGGGGACAACACAGAGCACGGTCCCTTAGTGAGGTATTGGGCGGCAAGGTTCCTGTCTTGAGTACCTCATGTTAAGGTAAGGCAGGGCTGCCAGACTGGAACTATAAGGTAATTACGGTCCATACCTTAAGGTAGGTAGGTACCTTACCTGCTTAGAGAGCAGCTCAGGCGAGAAATTGGGGGCTGCAGCAATGGAAAGAGAATGAAGTAATAATTCCAGCGCGACCCCCAAAGTTGAAAGAAACACCTCAGACCTTAGCTCAGGAGTGCATCTGCAGCGCAGAACGATGTGAGGCAGCCTAAGGAGATGTCTCGTGCCTTCAATAAACGGCTCTGATGGTAGTGGATTGGTTCGAGGGGGCTTAAAACGATCCAGGGGGCCACTCATCTCTAGCCATCCCCCGGGAGCACTATCCGTACCCGCACCCACACCCACACCCACACCACGCCTTTTTCCTCGCTAGCCCCGTCCAAAGTGCAAGGCGCAGGGTACACCACACCAGAGGGCAGGTCCACGGGCGAAGGAAGGTACCCCGAGTTAAGCACCCGGACAGGCCCAGTAGGGGACTGCTGGTGCCAGTTGCTGCTGAACACTGGCGGAGGGAAAACGAAGCCTCACCTCACCTCACCTCAACCTCCACACCCAATTCCAACTCCCTCCACGTCCTCGCCCTTTTTTATGCCCACGATCGACGCCGGTCTCTTGTGCCTGCTTCTTTCCCCCCCCCAACCCTCCACTCGGAGTTGCCCAATTGCGACGCAAATTGAGCAGTTCCTTCTCGACAAGGACTACATCTGGGGAAGACTTTCGTTTCTCTCCCCTTTTTTGCTGGGCCTATTCAGTTCAGCCCTCTTCTCAGAACCTCTCGACCAGGTGATACACACAGCCATCCCTCCTCCTTCCCAATCTTCGCATCGTCCTTCAGCCCTACTCTTCGGACATAGCAACAACTCCTGCCCTCTTTCTTCCTTTGCGCTACCTTTTCTCAGTGCATCGCACCTTCCCTTGTTCCCTCTTCGCTGCTTTGATCGTCGTCGCCAACCACACGTCAAGCTGCGACTTGAAGCTATCTGTCCTTCACTCTGTTTCTTCCCCCACCGCTGAACCCCTGGAAGCTAATCGTGGTCAACATTGTCGTTACTGCAGGTGAATCTGCTCAGAACTGTCGGGCCCGCTGCGGCCTCACTGTCTGAACATCTCGACGATCAAGGATCAACGACGACTGCTCGATTCTCGAACCCGACGAACCGATATATCCTCCGATTCCCGTCGCAAGGTATGTAGTACCACTGATTCACAGACTCCTTACCTCGCACTCAGCGGAGTGACCTCCGATCATCAGCAAACCAACTGATATCGATTCATTTCCTCATTTTCGATTGCGTCTCGAGATTCCGACCTGAATCGCTCTGCTTTGATGCACCAAAAATAAATCCAAAAGCTTTGGCTGACTCTTCCTTGTAGGGGACTGGAGGTTATTGGTAGCCAAGGTGGCACTGCTGTCGAAAGAACCCTACCTGTACTACCTCGACAGCCCACGGCTGCAAGATGGTCGCCCCTAAGAAACCTCAGAGCGAACTCTCGAATAACGGAAACAAGTCCAACAATATGTCCTACAAGAGGGATTCGGCCATGGGTGGTAAGGCCGATGGCAAGGGCCAAAACGGCATGCCTTTTCTTTACCCCCACCACCACCTAAAATAACGCTAACTGTGATGCAGGCGCTCGATCTGGGTTCAGAACCGATACCGCTATATCCAACAACAGGCCTGGCACCGAGCGAACCCTCCAGCCATGGGTCCCCGATTCCAGCGATGGCATCGATGGCAGCTTGGAGAAGCCATCCGGCAGTGGAGGAGCTTGGGACCAATTCGCCGAGAACGAGCGACTCTTCGGCCTCAAGACCGACTACGATGAGAACATCTACACAACTACCATTGACAAAAGCCACCCGCAGTACCGTGATCGCATGGCTGCTGCCGAGCGCAAGGCTCGCGAGATCGAGCGAAGCTTGGCCACTACGGCGCACGTTGCGGAGGAGCGTGTCATGGATTATGTCACGGGCGGTGGTGACGACAAGGGCGGGGACGAGGAAGACAAGTAAGCCTCTCTTTGCTGTCTCCATCTCGAAGCAGCCAAAGCTAACATCCATTTCCAGATACAGCGGAGTCCGCCGTCAGGACTTTCCCCCTTTGTCGAGCCGCGAAAACAAGTACACGCCTCCTGCCAAGCGAGCACCTGCTTCGAATGCGACCGTCGTTGGCGCCCCGATTGACCCCGCGATTATCTCGTCGCAACTGAGAGCCCCCGCAAAGAAGCAGACTACAGTGAAACCCGAAGATGCCAAGCTTTTGAGCCAGCTTGTCAACAAGGGCAGTGCTACCCAAGCTGCTGAGGCGCCCAAAGCCGCTGACCCCAAGCCTGCTGCCGCCCCTGCCACGAAGGCTGCCCCGAAGCAGGAACCGACTAAGCAGGCCGAGACCAAGCCTGCAGAGACGAAGCAGACCGTCGCCGCAAAGCCTGGCGATGCCAAGGCCGCTGAGAAGTCGGCTACTCAAGCCCGTCCCTCTGCAGCTACAAGCCGAACGATCTCTCCTCAGGTCAAAGAAGGCGCCCCGGGAGCTCCAAGTGCCGCTTCGACAGTCGAAGTCGACGTTTTGAAGTCGTTCAGAACTTTTGCCAGCCAGCAGCGGCAGGTTGCTGAGAAAGTTCGAAGCACCAAGGCAAAGGCCGACAAGGAAGTCAAGTTGACAGAACTGAAGAAATTCGCCGATACCTTCAAGCTGTCAACTCCAGTCCCTACTGACCTGATTTCCATTATCGCCAAGGATCCCGATAAACAGAAGGAGATTCAGGCAAAGGCACTCCAGAACGCGGAAGACGTGGCTCGTACCAAGACGACACCCACTCTCAAGGGCAAGGATGCTTCATCAAAGGAGGGTGCAGGGAAGCCGCTTGCTGATGCTCCGGCCACTCAAGCCGCTGCCGAGACAAGGAACACTGCGCGTCCGGCGCCAGCAAATACTATTTCTCCCTCCAATGGGCCGAACCGCCATCCCAACGCTCGCCAGTCATACGCCAGCCCTCAGTATCACGCCCAAGCGTACAGGAACGATAGATCAGGCCAACACATGGCGCAACAGAACCGCCAGCCCTTGGCCCAGCGCCTGCGCCACGTGGAACAGCAGAAGATGTCGCAGCCTCCTAACCAGCACCCTGGTGGCCCTGACATGCGGATGCCGCCAACCGGCCCTGCGAACAACACTGAGGCTTTCCGGCGCGCCGGCGGTGTCCCGAGCCACCTTGGCGGGAAGCTTAACCCCAACAGCCACGAGTTCAGACCGAACCCCTTCGCGACGTCCTTCAACCCGAACGGACACCCCAGCGCAGGTTCCAGTCCTCGCTCTGCTGCTGCTGCCAACACCGCCCCGGAGACTGCTTCGACCCCGGCATCAGCTGGACAGTTGATTCGTCGGAAGACGAAGGCTGTCGACGTGAAGAAGTGTTACATACTGGCACACGTCAAGACGTTCACGCCGCCTCAGGGTCGGAACTGGGAGGACAACGATGGTCTGAGACCCTCATACGACACCCCGCCCACCTGGAGACAACCTTCGGACAACGAGAAGCCCGATTCTACCATGCTCATGACTTCCAAGGAGTTCTTGGAGCGTCAGTCATTCGCTGTGTCATCAGTTGCCACACCGAACCACACTCACGTTGTGCCCAGCGTCGCCCACCAGCATCAGCTTCCCTTCCATCTGCAGCAACCTGCCCACGGTATGGGCCCGCGTCAATCACCACACATGCCACCCATGCCTATACAAAACCAGCATGGGCATGTGCCTCACACACCGTACCAAAATATGGATGACCACCGCATGATGCACTCCAACTCGGCCCAGTCCTTCGCTTCGCCGCGTATGGCACCGGTCCCAATCACTTATAACACGCCAGCCATGACCTCGGCGGGTCAAGTGCCTTACAACTCGCCGATGATCCAGCCCTACGGTGGGCCGGGTACACCTCAGATGGGCGGCTACCGGAATTTCTCCAACAACCATCAATACATGCCTCAGCAGCAGGGTGGTCCCATGGGACAACCTATGATGCCTCAATTCATCAACCCGCAGGGCATGGTGCCGGCGCCCGGCCAAATGCCAATGTATGCTGGCAACCACCAGTTCATGCCTCCGAATGGCGCGCCGCCTCAGCCTATTCCCGGAGCCAACGGTTATCCCAGTCCGGGACGCCCGTCAGCGCCGATGATGGTTCATCAAGGCTCCCAGCAAGGCCAACCGGTGTATGGCATGAGCCCCAACGTGCAGTACCAACAGCCTGCGTACACTCCGCAGCAGCCCGGCGGTCAGGGTAAGATGGTACCCAGCGGTCGCTATCAATAAATTGCTAACACCTCGGCTTAGTTGGCAATGTACGCGGGTACAATAGTCCTGGACCTCAGCACTTTGGAACGAGTCCCTCTCAGATGCATCAATACGGGGCGCAACACCGCAGTGGAAGCAACAATTATGGAGGCAAGTCTTTCAACAACCATGGGCAGCACCAGGGTCCCCAACAGGTTCCCTCGGCACCTGCCAATGGTCCCGGACACGCTCCTGGAGGTTCCGAAGAAGCCAAATGAGAGCTCGACACAACCACTGAGGCATACCGATAACGTCATGGGGACATACTCCAACACATCTCAGTATCTAGGCCCCTTTAGCGTTGATGAACAATCACTTGATCCGCGAAGCTTGGGATGGATGCTGCAAACTTGGATGTGCCAGCAATCCATAAAGCAGTCCATGGAAACCTCTGGAGCGGCCGCCAAGGAAATGTCTCCTAGGGGGCTAGCATCCAGAGCAAGCCAGTCACGGAGGTGGAGGGCAGGATCGGACTTGCTCTATGTAGTGCATTTGCTGAACTGGAAAGTCACGTATTGGTCAGCTTGTTGTTGGGGGAGACAGTCCCAAGGGTTCAGATGACGCAGGGGTCTACTGCGATGATGCCTGGAGGAGCGGGACTGTCATGCCTCGCAAGCGGATCACGGCAGAGGATCAAGGGGGATGTGAGGACGTCAGTCATGATCCAAACGCATATGTGAAGGCTGGGTGTGTCGCAGTAGCTAGGTAGAGCTAGTGACGAGAAAAAAAGCATAGGAGTTGAACAGCGTAGGCGAAAAGCCATCTATCTATCAATAGGTGGCTTCAAATGACAAAACATTACTTCAAAAGGCCAGAGTGAATTGCACGTGATTGGATAATAGAGCTTCTGGATCTCTTTAGTAGACAGTCTTTGCAGTGTTGCGTAATGCATTTGGATCAAGGACAAACAAAGCAGAGATGCACGAGTGGCCATGAGAAAAGGGAGAAGAAGGCAAGAAAACCCTAGTGTTGCTAGAATATCTCGGACGGCACATTCGGCACCACGACACACTAGGAAGAGGATTCTAGGAATTGGAACATGACTGTGTGAGGTCGGGCTGGAAACCTTGATCGTGGGGGAAAGGGCTAGCGATTCACGTTGTTCCCAGAGTTGAAAGACTGTTATTCCTGGACAAAATGGTGAAATGGATGACGTGAGAAGGTCTAGTCATACTATGTGACTATTCATCGATGATCGAAAGATCACCTACCTCATATGTTCGAATTTAGGTGTCGAGTTGATAATTAAAGAGTTCGAAGTATTATCGGGATGAGAAGATGACATGGGTTGCAGGTTACGGCGTCTCTTGATGCACCTAGGACATTGTTAGCATCCTTGGGTATGCATTTTTCGACTGGCGGCTGTATGGGAATGGCAGGAAACATTCTCATTCGTGGCGGTTGTAGGATGCATGCCATTTGACGGCGCATGTCGCATGTTTCAAGAACCCCCTCCCCCCTGCTTCTCTGCTTTTTATCCACCCTGCTTTTTGGTCTTATCCCGATTGAGCTTGGGGTCTGGGAAGTCTGGACGTTTGAAAAAGTTCTGCTTCTTTGTTTTTCCTAAGCCTGCCAAGTTTCCACGTCACAGTCGGTTCCCGGGGATGGCTTGGGTGGATGGGGAGAAGGAGGCGCTGAGGCGGCAGGGCGGGCACGCGGGGGAGACACAGGAGGCACACGGGGCACCGACGAACACTGGCTGGAATGAAGCCGTGTGGATCTGGGCCTTTCTTTGGGTCCTGGGATCGACTACTTTTCTTTCATGACTTTTTGTCTGCGCTCCACACAATGTCACCGGACACCGGTGAAGGTGAGGTTGCTTTGGATAGTTGGCGCAGGAGCACTTTTGCACGGGCATTTCAGTGTGTAATCGAGGACCGCAGGTACCAGCTGTGTTGACTGTCTCGTGCTCAAGTTATTCAGGTTATTTTGTATATTCTCTCATGGTTCGGCTATGGCTGTTTCTTGTCTTATTGTGTTTGTGCTTGAGCTGAGAGGCAAGGTAAGCTGGTAAGGTGGTAGCCCGCCGTCAGTGTAAACGGACTGCGCCAATCAGCGAACCGGGCGCTGAAGCGACAGCCAGGCACGCGGGCCGGTTGATTGGACGCTGTATCCGTAAGTAATAGCCAGATAAGGTACGGATAACGAGAACATGGAGTTTGGAAGCAGCTCAGAGGCTCAGCCAAGGTTCGATTTGCGGCCCTTGCGCTTCACATCTTTACCGCGCAGCTGCCGCTGTGGCCTGCTATACGCGCATCCGTCCCTGAGCCAATGACAGGCCCGAATCAGCACTTTGTCTCTTTTCGGACAGTCCAGGGTCTGTTCATCCCACCTTTTTTGCACCACGTCCCACACCTCTCTCTCTCTCCATCTCTAGGTACACCTCTCTCTCGGCCACTACATCCGCACATCAGAGACAAGACAAACGCGCCCTCTTGTCGCCCGAGAGTTGGCCCCACGGTGAGGGGACAACTTGCAGGTACCTGCGCCGAAATACCCGCATCGCACCGGTAACATGCGACGAGGTGCGGTGTGACTTGGTACCCTTGCCTTGATCGCTTCGGCCAGATGGGAGGGATTTTGGAAGTTGTAACGCTTCCCGCGAGACCAGGGTTCTTAGGGACCCGCAAGGCGGCAGCAAGGGTGCAAGGGGCACAAGGCAGGAATCCGGTCGCTGCCTCCTTGGGCGCAACTCGGGGGTTTCTCTTTATCGAGTTTCTTCAGGATGGAGCCGTTGTTGGACAGGAAGGAAGGGTGACGGAGGAGCCGAGAGTTGCGCCAGGACCTTGGGTCGTTTGGGAGAAGAATCTAGAGGGAGACGAAAGGGAGGATATCAACCACACGCGGTCCATGCTGGACCTACACTACGTTGAAGGGATATCTCAAGGGTTCCCCTTCAGTCTTCTACCAGTAGCTATCCGAGTTGAAGGTTGAGATGTCTACTACTTCGTAGGTAGCTATACCAGTTGTCTGGAGGCATCCAACATGGGCATCCGAGGTATCTCGATGTAGACCTGCCGGATGACGATGAAGAAAAGAAGGGTACATGCGCCAGGGCAGGGGTTTGTCTTGCGGCGCGAGAGAGGCACACCCCGCGACCGCTAGCCAGGCCGCATGGCTACCTCACTTTCATGGATCAGATTACAGACTCTGGACTGCAACTGGACGAGAAGTCAGAGAGAGAGAGAGAGAGAGAGAGAGAGCAGGCCCTTCCAACCCTGGCAAGCCTGGGAAGCGGCTCTCCCCCCCTCTTGTTCGTACCCTTTCCCTTGGCCAAGATGCTGATGGGCCGGCTGAGTGGTGTGGTTTGTTCGACAATAAAGAGCCCGTGACGGCCTCCCGCCTTTTCTTCAACCTCTTATTTCCATCCCGCACCTAACTTCATTCGTAGCAGCTCGATCCGAGTTCTTGGGAAACCTCTTTTTTCCCCCTCCTTTCCTATCTTCAATCTCGACAATTTTCCTTCTGTTGCTCAACCTCGTCCAGTGTTGTTGCGTCATCCACACTCTTGACTGCTACAGACTCAGCCCAACTTGGCCTACTTTCGTCCCCATTTACACGTGGAGTACCAGTAGCCTCACTGCCGTTCCTTCCTTCCTGCCACTTTGAAATCTTCAACGGTTACGTATTCGCCGGTATTATTCAACTTCCGACCAGCCTCATTGTTTGGACGTTTGAACACATTCCTTCGACCTTCTCCATTGTAAAAGTCACCCGACTTTTTTTTCTCTCACTTTTCTTTCTCGAGCCGGCTCGACTCTCAGGACCACCCTTCAGATAAAGACAAGTGAAGACACCCCGTCTCACTCACCTTGACTTGACCGACTCACCTTCATTCACCCACTAACTACACTTCACTTCAACCATCCCAACCTAAGAATCAACCTACAGACCAGCACACATTTCAAGACGAGGAGCAAATCCACTCTTTGACCCTACACCCTACAAAAAAATCCATCCGCCCTTCTTCCAGTAAAAAAAACAAACCAAAAAAAAACCCAAGCTTTTGTCAACAAACATCTGGAAGCGACGCCACCTAGGAAATATCTCCTCATCCTCTCAAAACCACCCTCATCCTAGATCGAATTCTTCCAACAACAGAAGATATCATGAAGCCCACCTTCGTCTCCTCGATCGTGCTGCTTGCCGGCCAAGCCGCGGCTCATATGGCAATCACCTACCCGCCGCCTCTGCGATCCAAGCAGAACCCCTTCGCCGCCCAGGACATTGACTACAGCATCACCAGCCCCCTGAGCGCCTCCGGCAGCGACTTTCCCTGCAAGGGCACCTTGAACCTTCTCGGAACCGCTGCAGCCTCTCCCGTTGCTACCTGGCAGGCCGGCCAGCAGTACAACATGACCATCGCCGGCGGTGCCAACCACAACGGCGGTAGTTGCCAGGCTTCCCTCTCCTTCGACAGCGGCAAGACCTTCACCGTCATCCACAGCTACATCGGTAACTGTCCTGTCGCGGGCACCTCGTCTCTCACCTTCACCTTGCCCGCCGATACCCCCTCTGCCAAGGACGCCCTCTTCGCCTGGACTTGGTTCAACAACGTCGGTAACCGAGAGTTGTATGTTCATCCTGCCACCCTGATACTCGCCATAGCCATGCTGATCCTCCTTCCACAGCTACATGAACTGCGCCGTCATCACCACCACCGGCGGAGGCGGCAGCGCTTCCACCCCCTTCAGCAGCCGTCCCCAGATTTTCAAGGCCAACATCGCCAACGGCTGCAGCACTGTCGAGGGATCTGACGTTCTGTTCCCCAACCCCGGTCCTCCTGGAGACGTCACCAACGCCGGCACCAAGACCGCGGCCCCCGTCGGCACCTGCGACGTCGCTGTCGGTGGAGGCAGCTCTGGAGGTGGTGGTGGCAGCTCTGGAGGTGGTGGTGGCAGCTCTGCCAGCGTTGTCGCTCCTGCCCCGTCCGCTCCGGCCGCTTCTCAAGTCTCTCAGCCGAACTCTCAGTCGACTACTCGTGCTGCTGGGGGCGCCTCTTCATCTGCTGGACTGTAAGTGTACCTCACTCTTTGTCACTGTAATTATACTGACTCCCATTAGCCCTGGCGGCGTCTTCCTCACTGTCCCCGCCGCCAGCAACTCTGCCCAACCGACCACACTCGCGACCGTCAGCGTTCCGGCTTCACCCAGCGAAGAGTGCACCGAAGGATCTGCGGCGCCCACCGCCATGCCTGCTCCCACTACGGCCGTCGCTCCGTCGGCCGCCCCTTCTGCTGCCCCCTCGGCTGCTCCCTCTGCCGCTCCCTCTGCCGCTCCCTCGCCTGGCGCCGGATCTGGTGATGCAGCTGACGGCTCCATGACCCCGGGCAAGGCCTGCACCCCCGAGGGCCAGTGGAACTGCGTCTCCGGCACTCATTTCCAGCGTTGTGCCTCTGGACAGTGGTCGGTGCTCATGAGTATGGCTCCTGGCACCAAATGCCAGTCTGGCACAACCGAGGTCCTGGTCTGGCAGAAGAAGAGAGCCCACGGTCGCCGCTCCCTCCGCGCTAGACACCACATCTAAGCGCTCGCGGTGGCCTCTGTAACAAACTTTTTCTTGCCCTTCGGAATGTATTGTCGAAAGGTTCACGACGTTTTTATGAGACTTGGACGAGATACGGGGAAACGCATCCATAGACATGGGGACAAACTCTGGCTTTTCTGAGATTTTGGCGTTTTGAGGATAGCATGGATCTTCCAGGACTGGTTCTTGGCTCGCATAGGAAAAGGCTGGCAGGGAAATACGCCAGACAAGCTAGATAGCAAATCACCACGATCGTTGTAAAACATGGCCCTCTCGTGTAACCTGACAATGGTGAAGTGCTAGGTGCCGTCTCACCTGGGGTCACTATGGTTGTCGATGTCAAAAAGACGACTGTGAATGCCTTGAGGTTGTTCGTCTGAGGTTGGACGTGTGGCACTTGCCGGGCCGTCGTAAGCTGTCAAGACAGCGCCAGCTGGCGACCGACAGCCACTTCAGGCAGCATACGTTTCTGTGGCTGGAGCTTTGAACCTCGAGACTTCAAAACCAGGTGAAAGACATTGAACTATTCCCATTCCACGCTACCACGCGATTTCCGCATTTGAGCGATAAATTCTTACCGTTGCAGAATTATTGAATCATACGCGACTACTGTCGATCTGGCTGGTGGGCCGCTCCTGACGTACCGGGTCTCATCCCTGCGAAGACCCAGGCCGAATCATTTGAGGCAAGGAGGGAGTTCGCACTGAGGTGGCTTGACTGGGTGGTGACGAAGTGAAGGTCTCAACGCTATGCTTCACAGCAACTTTCTAAGCAAATTACATAAAAACTGAAGATGGCCATACCGTCAGGTCGAACGGCCTTCAAGAAGAAGGATGGTGTCTTGACCTTGACCCCAGATCAGCAGTCCGTCATCTGGACTCCAGCACCAGGAAATGGACCGCCTACGGTCTCCCTGGTGATTGCCAACATCTCAAGTGAGCTTCCACCCGGCGAGACAGCACAATGCACAACTGACGCGGGCCACAGATTTGCAGCAGACACCAGATAGCGCAGCAAAGGTCATGCTCAAAATCTTTGAGAAACCTCCAGATGCAACAGAACAGGTGCCCTACCTCTTCCACTTCACATCACCAGAAGCCAGGTCCGAGGCCAACGCCATCAAAGACCTGCTCTCGAGGCTGTTGGTCGATATCCGCTCCGGCGATCCCAGCGTCCCCAAACCCTCCGGCAACTCAACCCCGAACCCGGCCAACGGCGCAAATGGTACCACCGGTGGTGGTGGCGGCGCCGGCGGCGGCTCGTCCATGACGTTCGCCAGCTCCGCCAACGCGAAGCCCAATAGCGCCCGCTGGTTCGACGACGCCCATCTCAAGGGCGACATTGAGCTGCAGCAGTCCCTCATGAAGAAGGACCGCACCCTACACCAGACGTACATGGACGCGCGCGCGACCAAGCCCGAGTCGATATCAGACGCGGCCTTCAACGCGCAGTTCTGGTCGACGCGCACGAACCTGCTACGTGCCCACGCCATCGAGGTGAACCAGCAAAAGGGAGCGTACAACGTCCTCCCCGCGATAAAGCCGCGGTTGGAGAACGATGTGCTCAAGCTCGACATCACCGTCGAGATGGTCCAGCTCATCATGGCGCAGCACCCGCTCGTCAAGCGGCTCTACGACGAGAACGTGCCAAAAGTCCCCGAGAGCGAGTTCTGGTCCCGCTTCTTCCTCAGCAAGCTCTTCCGCACGCTCAAAGGCGACAGGATCACGGACGAGAGAAAGGAGGGCATCAAGCGCGACGCGCTCTTCGACGCCCACGACGCCAGCGAGAACACGACAATGTTCCAGCGCAAGAGCATGGCGCAGAGCGTGCCGCACATCATTGACATCCACGGCAACGAGGAGAATCAGGGCGGCTTCCGGAGCGGGAACCAAAAGGACGTCGAGATGCGGCCGCGCAAGAACGTGCCCATTGTCAACACGCTCAACAGTCTCAGCGAGCGCATGCTCGCCAACGTGGCACCCTCGGACCGCGACACCGGCGGCGCCGAGGCCGGGGAAGAGGACTCGACGTGGGCGGAAATCGCCCTCCGCGACTTGCGCGGCGACGCAAAGGAGAACAAAATCATTCTCAACATCAAGGAGCAGAACCGCTTCTTTGCCAAAAAGGACGAGGCCAAATCCGCAAACGCCCTCGCCTTCGCCAAGCAGAATCCCTCGGACGTCCTCTTTGACATCCAGACCGACCTCGAAACCATTGAGACGGACGGCGCGGGCGGCCTCAACCTCCGCGCGGGCATCGGTATCGTCGACGACAGCGACAGCGACGACGATAAAGGAGCGGGCGGCGCCGGGCGGCGCCCGCCCCACGTCGGTTCCCGCGCCGCGAGGAAAGCCGCGGGCGACGACATCATGAAGGGCATCCGGCAGCGCCGCGCGCAAAAGTACGGTGACACGACGGCGGACGAGTCTCGGCCCATGGGCCTACCCGTCGAGGTCGCGGAGCGGTGCCAGCTGACGCACGCCACGACGGTCGAGTTCCTGCACCAGTTCTGGAACGCGTTCCTGTCGGGCGACCCGGACCGCGCCAACGAGCTGCAGTACCTCGTCGAGTCGCTGCGGCGCTCAGCCGAGCGCATCCACGCCGTCGCCGACGAGGCGGAGAAGACGCGCGACGAGATTATCCGGGCCAAGAAGAAGGAGATTATGGATCACTACAAGGCGACGGGGAAGAAGATTCGCGGGTGGCGGCCTGAGCATGAGAAGGGGGGCAGGAAGGCCGTGTTGGCGATTATGCAGCCCACGCTGGAGGCGTTGAAGAGGGCGCAGGGAGATTATTCGCGGGCTCTTGCTGCTGAGGGGGTTCAACTTTCTACTGAGGCTTGAGGGTTGCTCGTGGGGTGAGGTGGCAGGGACATGCTAAGATACTATATCTGGGCTTATGGCGGCGGCAGAACTAGGGTTGGGTTGTATAAGAGATATCAAAATGCGAAATCATCAGGAGCTTCATTCAGGAATAAGCAAACCACATCAATCCATTCACGCTTTTTACCAAATTTTCTGTACGCATGCAAGTCTGGTCGAGTCACACTTCCATCCTATCACATGAATCACCCAAGAAGAGTCACCTCATTTACTTTTTTTTTCAAATCCCCATCTCATGAGGATAGTAATTCATAGCCCATCTATCTCTCGCTGTTCCCTTCCATTTGTTTCAGCAAGTCTTTGAGATGCTACCTAAGTAACCTTGATCTTAGATGGCGTGCATGTCTCCTCTCCAGTGATAATACAGAATCCACCACTCGCTTCCTTCCCCCCGCCCCTTTCTATAGCC
>JFFI01001730.1:0-18941 GCA_001563125.1 Colletotrichum salicis
TCTGTTGGTTTGGTGTTTTGTTGGTTCTCATGTTTCGCGTGTTGCAAATACCCATGCTTGCCTGTTCTGACCGGGCAGAATGAGATCGCATTCCATATAATTCAAGTTGTAAAAGAAATAAAATAAAAAATGAGTAGATATGTGACTCAATCTATTTTGTCATTTTGTTCTCCCTTTCACAGGTCATCTGTTTGTATGGTCCAATGTTACCACATAGAAGAGTAGATGTTTGCTAGTGCAACCCTCAACTGACGTTCGGGACTTGACAAGATGACGGGGGTTTCCCAGGCCGACAACTGGGATGTCCGCTGCTCGCAGCGGTTGATGCAACGTGGGGGGTTCGATTATTTCCCCATCTGGGATCCCGCGGGCCCTCGAACCACGGGAACCTCAAAACAAACGGGCAGTCAAAGACTGAAGTGCCCTCTTATCGCCAACCACGCATGAACTGGCCCATAATTAAGGCTTTTCTTACGTGCAGCTTAAGCGCCTCGAGGAGAATCGTTTCAACGACGAACCATTGTCGCGATGGGAAAACAGCATTAGGCTCTGTCCGTTGATGCCCAGGGGATGATTACTTAATAAGCCAAGGTAACGGTCGGGAGGAATCCGAAGGTCCGAGAGCAGAGAAGAGTAGCGCACGGATACAACATCCAATAGTGTCGGGTTTTGTTTTTTCATAAAAAAGATATCACCTGCTGAACATTTCTTTTGTACGCCCCGGCAATGAAACTCGAAAGTTCGAAACTACGCGCGATCAGCCGTTGTCCGACGGGATGAGTGAGCTTGAGTCGAATCAATTATTTCCTGGACAAATTCCCCTCTCGAAGGAACAATGGGATTACTCATTCATCGTAATACGGATACAAAGGACTGTAATCTGGCGTGAGGCCCACGTCATCTGGACCTTTGGAGCTCCAAAGTCCCCCTTTCCTTGGACGGAGTTCCAGACCTCGCCATGACGCCGATTCACGATGCTTTACATATGCAACAGCACTAGATGGGAACGCTTGGCTACACACACCAACTCCAAAGTTCTCCAAAGTCTCCAAATCACTTCAATATCATTGGAGATGAGTACGCAACCCGTATCCTCACCCGTGAAAAGGGGGCGAAAGAGAGGAAAAAAGCAAAACAGATTTGACGGTATACCAGAAACGAACAATATGACGCCGAGTGGCTTTTTTGAATTTTCCGGGAAGCCCCCCCTTGGCAGCTCCAGCTGTCGTGACCCTTGACTGCATCCGGGGTCCCGGTCGAACGAGGGTCCCTTTCACTCCTTATCAATTATCTCATCGTCAAAGCTCAACGCTCAACTGCCGTTCAGCCCCTTTCCCGCGAAGAGCCAGCCCAGGCACAATCCAGGGCGCAAAAAAAATTTACGGGATACGGGATCGGCACGCACGACTCAACCTGACATTTCCCAATTCCCTTTCCTCCTGGCACCCCCTCCTCAGTTCTTCAAAGCGCCACTGCCCACCATGAGGCCCTCGCTCCCAAGCGAAATGATAGTGTACCATCAGAGACATAAAATTCCACGAGGACCCGGGGACCGCAACCCGTTGCCGAAGCTAGACAGGCCCCTTCGAAGCATCCTTTAAAGTACCTGAGCCGCCGTCCCGGGACCATCCCATCAAGACGGTTTTCATCCACATGTTGATCACCTTCCCTTTTACTCTTTCATACATCGCACTCTTCTGATACTAGTAAGAAGACCTTGCGACGGGCAAAGATGGGTCTCATTTCACAACTCTACAGCCTCCGTTGGCTCTTTGCGGCCATCGTGTTAGCCGTGTACGTCGGCCAAAAGATCCGGACGTATAATCGGCTCAGAGCGTTCAAGGGCCCGGTCCTGTGCGGCTGGACGGAGGCGTGGCATGCCTGGGCGATTCTGACTTTCAAGTCTCACCTGAAGTACGACGAAGTATGCAGGAAATACGGTAAGGCTCTTCCCCCTTTCCCCGTCCCGTCAGGTTTCTCCTCCCCCTTTCACCATCGCTTCCTTACAAGCGTGGTGATCTACCTTACCTTTTTACCTTTTGCCAAGTTCGCGGCATGGCCCGAGCTGAAGATGAATGAAAACCCAATGCTGAACTCATTCTCTTAGGGACGATCGCTCGCGTCGGGCCGAACGACTTGATCACCTCCTCACCCGAGCTTCTCGTCTACATGAGCGGCATCCGGTCGCCGTACACGCGGACGGAGTGGTACTACCGCGCGTGCCGGCACATGTCGGAGAATGATCACGTCTTTAGTGAGATGGACGAGGAGAAGCACAGAGTGCTGAGGCAACGGATGGGAGCCGGGGTAAGTTTGACGATCTTCACCTGCCTAGCTTGACACGGACCAAAAGCAGTACTGACGAAAAGTCACCATCAAGTATTCTGGCAAAGAGAACCTCGCGCTAGAAGACTCAGTTGACACACACGTGTCGGAGCTGGTTCAACTTATCCGGTCAAAGTACATGTCTTCAGAGTTCGCGGCGCGGCCCATGGACCTGGCCATGAAGATGCAGTACCTGACGCTAGACGTCATCAGCAACATCAGCTACGGCAAGCCCTTTGGCGACCTGCGCGCCGACGAGGATATGTTTGGCGTCGCCGAGTCAGCCGAAGTCGGCATGACAATCTTTACTTACAAGATCGGCCTGGGCCTCTACAAGATCCTGCAAAAGCCCATCGTGGCACGCCTCCTCGGCCCCAAGGAGACGGACGCCTCCGGCTTCGGCCGCATGTTTGCCAACGGCCGCGCCATTATCAAGGAGCGCCTGGCGCGCGACACGGAGAAGCGATCCGATATGATTGCGTCGTTTATCCGACACGGTCTCAGCGAGGATGAGATCCTCTCCGAGACGACGCTGCAGATGATTGCGGGGTCCGATACCACGGCCGCGTCGCTGCGCATCATCATGCTCTACCTCCTCACACACGCCCGCGTCTACGCGAAGCTCCAGGCCGAGATTGACGCCTACGTCAGGGACGGGCAGATTGGGTCCCGGCCGTTGGGCATCGTGTCGGATGCGGAGAACAGGCGGATGCCGTACCTGCAGGCCGTCATCAAGGAGGGTATGCGCGTGCACCCTCCCGTGACGAATATGGATCCCAAGCGGGTGCCGGATGGTGGGGACACGGTTGTCGTGAACGGCGAGTCTGTCTTCTTGCCTGGCGGAACGAATATCAATGCCGCGGCATGGCCGATGCACCTGAGCAAGGAGGTCTTTGGCGAGGACGCGGATGAGTTCCGGCCTGAGCGGTGGTTGTTGGAGGAGGACGAGAGGCGACTGATGAGTATGCACCGGGTGCATGAGCTTATTTTTGGGTACGGGAAGTATCAGTGCCTTGGCCGGCCCATTGCGATGATGGAGATTGGCAAGACTATTTTCGAGGTGAGTCGAGCAAAGCATCGCCGTTTTTTGATGAGTGGTTGGCTTCTTTGAATGGCTTGTGAGCTAACATATTGGACAGTTGATGCGCAACTTTGACTGGTGTCTTGCGAGACCTGATAGCCCATGGAAGGAAGCGAACCACGCTGGTGTCTTCACCCACAACGACATGTGGGTCCTCGCTTCCGAGCGGCCTCAGTTTCAATGAGAGAGAGTCTTTGTTGTTTAGGGATTTGGTTTGATTGGAGTCTGGCGCGGGTGGAAGAAGTCCAAATAAACGGACTCAGTAATGGGAACATTGGGATTCGGGGAAACAGGACCCTAGTTGGCTGGCTGGTTTTCAAAGTCTGTTGTAGTTGGATGGCGCGGATTTGGGGTTGGAAATGTGTTTCCGGGCTAATCAACGGCCGGCGGCATTCACATTGATAGATCGTGGCTGCGGCGCAGCCCGGGGTTCAGCGCCAGTCTAGCCGATCGCGGTCTGAAGGCCGCCCGGTGGCTTAGGCGATGGTGAGGAATGTTTATGCAGTCAGCAGAAAACCATCAATGGGGGGGTTATCTGTCAATACAAATCAAAACGTATATGAACCTGAGATCTTCCATCGATGTCACTGAACACACGAAATTCATATTTTCGATAACAAGGTACTTGGGGTTCAAGACTTCAAACGACTTGACACCGTGAAGTTCAATCATCCATCAAAGGACTCCCAGCATAAGAAGGCCCCAGTTAGCCAAAGACCCCCCTCTTCCGACAAAAGCCCCCACGGAAGCTAAAATTAGACCAGTTACCATAGCCATGGGTCAAACGAACAGCATTTCGGCAGAGATTGAGATCCAGGCACCGCCGTCGGCAGTGAGATCAGTGGTATGGAGCTTCCGAATATAGCGGACCCGAGGGCGCGTTTCGGACAAATGATAGAAATTTATATTGAGGCTCTGTGCTGACTTTGCATCTAATTAGTTTCTCGAGTTCAGCGAATACAACCAGTGGAGTCAGAAGTGGGCTTTCGAGCCAACTGAGCCGGGCAAGGATCCCTCGGATCTCAAGGATGGCGATAAGATCAAGGTTGACATGGGTGGGATGGCATTCAGTCCGGTTATCATGGTGAGTCGCAGCTAGTTTTTTCTCTGCTGGATGGATTTTGCTTGTCTGTAGTAGTTGTACTTGATTTGGCCGACTTTCTTCGAATATCTAGGAAAACACAACAGAGACGCTCCAGTGGGTAGGGTCGATCCCGCTCTTGTTCACCGGCAAACATGAGTTCTGGTTCAACCCAAGTGAGCAAAACTCTGGAGGCACCAAGTTCATCCAGGTTGAGGAATTTCGTGGACTACTGGCATTTCTCATGGCGCCGAGATGGGGTTTCAGGCAGAAGACTCTTGTTGGATGGAACCAGTTCAACGAAGATCTGAAGAAGGAAGTTGAGAGACGCCCATGCTGAGGTGTAGCTTGCCTCAGCCAAAAGACTCTTGGCGAATACTTACAAGAGACAAGTGGATGGGTTTAAGGTTGGCGTGAAGCTCTGAATATGACTGAATTGAACTTTTGCTAAATGAAACGCTGTTTTCTCAGACTAATTTACATCCAAACTTGTGTAACGAAGAAGGTCCATTTTCAGCGTCAATCACACTCTTTGTCGCCAACTGTAGTGCTCCTTCGGATCCCGCAACAAGTCTCTCATATCCTGAACTTGCTTCGCCCGCGGCCCCTTCTCCAGCAAGAACTGCTCTTCAGCAAGCTTTGCATACTCGAGCGCCTCCTTCTCCATTCCCAAGGAGTTGTAATTGAGCGCAGCAAGTCTAAACGCATCAGATCCGTGAGATTGGTCAAGCTGCTCCTGTCGGTAGAGCGAAATCAGCTCTTCGATCATCTCCTCATCGACCTTCGCGCCGTTCCAGTGGCTCATTTGCTGCTCGATCTGCCACATCTTGCCCAGACGTTGATCAGAGGAGCGGATGAAGGCCTCGGAGAGACTGCATTGTTGACAGGTGCATCCGAAGCCCCAGTTACGTTGGGCTCGATCTTGGCGGACGGCGCGGGAGCTGAGGGAGTCGACGTAGGAGATTGTCAATTCCTCGCCGGGCTGGATGTCTTTTATGGCGTGTGTGTAGTGCCGCATGTCTGAGTCATCGATGTAGAAGGCAACGCTGGGTTGTGTTAGTTGATGAGATGGTGTATAGCTTGTAAGCCATGAGAGAACTTAGGCAACTCACTTGGGCCTACAATCATGGTTGTAACGCGAGACCTCTGGGTAGTTGCCAAAGTGATGACCATCTCTAATCCCAAGACCCAGCTCAAATGAGTTGGTGTGCATGATGTCGTGCACCTTGTGTCCCGTAGACTGATGCTCGCGAGACTGACCCATCTGCGCCATGAAAGCCTTTCGGGTATCACCAGGAAGCTTTCCGGCGGCAACATCAAGCAAACGGTACTGATTCTCCAGATCGATATCGTCAACGAACCTCCGATGCACAACAACGGCCGGCGGATGAGCCATGATCCGCTGCCCACGCCGGATATGCTGGTTCGCAATCACACCCAGGCCCTTGCCGGGCATCTCCACCACGCGGAACAGCTCACTGTCGCCCCCGCCCTTAATCGACTCCTTTGCAAAAGCCGCCAGATGAGATGCCTCTTCGGCGTTATACGCCGTGCTCACGAGGACAATACCGCGGCCATTGGCAAAAGATGGGCGCGAGTAGGCGCAGTAAGCTCCCGCGCAAGAGTGAGGGCCTTGCCAGCCTTCGTCCGAACGCCAAATGTCTTTCTTGGGTCCCTTTGATGTCCGATTTCCGGCGACATTGTCAAGGACAGGCGATCCTCCAGAAGTGAGGATTGTGGGTTTACTGCAGGCGAGTTGAGAGTCTGGGAGGAGCGGGCTTGCGGCGCATGATTCGAACAAGGGAAGTTGGGTTTTGAGGCCTAGTGTTTGACCAAAAGCCAGGCCTGCGAGAAGCATGCGTATACTCATTTTGAAAGTCGTTTTTATTGTTCTTGATGATTTTGGTAAAAAGGAAAGTTCGGTCTGATGTATTTTTGTGTCGCTGGAGAGCAAAAAGCTCGGGACGACCCTCGATGGCCGTTCTTGATGTTTCAAGGGCGCGTTTCAAGATCGCCGCACCAAGGTCCGTGGGTCGCATGCAAGTCTTGAGCTTGTTGCACACCTTAAAACACGAGGAACTCCTGGGGATGTGTTACCAGTTGACCCTTCTGTCGAAGTGATATAGCGAGATCGAGAAACTTGCTCTTAGGTGCTGCCGATGATCTTGTAAGGTGGTGGGCTAAGGTAGCAGCTTTCATGCGCGGACACTTTACCATTGTTCGGTACATCATCAACCTGAGGTACAGAATAGACACCGTGAAAGCAATAAGAATCGGATAGGGCAATCCCGAAGATATGAAATCCAAATATACCAATCGTGCAAAGCGTTGGTCTGATGAGTGCTGGGTCCTCATGTTTTGAGCTCTGGGGAAGCACCTTCACAGATCTTGGGGTGGTCAGCACTAGTGCGATGCGATGCGATGACATTGGTGCTGCCAGTGATTACGACGGCAGAGTAGACAACAAAGACGAAGATGACGAGGACGAACATTGGGATAATGTTTGAAGCAAGGGCAAAGACAGGTAGATTGAGCCAAAGATTCTGCTAGGACGACTGAGATAACGGTGGTCAGGTATGTACCGTAAACAAACTCCATTCACTGCTATGAATATTGAGCCAATCTCCACTACCTAAGTTCTGAATTTTTGAGTAAGACTTTCACCCCTCTGATGCCTCAGATCCAGATTCCCCAGTGAAATTCGCCCCGGAGGAGTCGCTGTAAGGAACCGATTTGCGTCTACGTTTCTGTCATAGGCTTTAGTTACTGTAACAATACATCAATGCAGCGAAACGATTGACCAACTTTGTTCTCGGTAGAAGCGTCGAGAGATAAGTAGAACCAGAGGAGCTGCATGTGCTGTCAGATTTCTCCATGTCACTGTCTTCGTCCTTCCTTGCATCCCGGATTTCACGACCAGAACAACCTGTGATTTGTTCCATGTAGGAACCGCTCTCCGGTATGTCTGTTACCTGAATTCAAGCTGATTCTCTTAAATGGGTTGTAGATTGTATACGAGATAGTTCCATGCGCGTATCTTGAGCTCGGAAGCTGTCTGAGCCTAACAATCCCTGTTGGACAGCGTCTATTTATTCAAAGAGTTTGAGTCCTTCTTGGGCTTGTGCGACATGACTTCTAGCTTTATCCGTCAGCATCAAGGTCAACCTTTTCATGTTTCTCAATGTCTCCCGGTTTGCAGGGCTGAGGGAAACCTTTTGAGCTGTCAATAGCTCTCTGCGTAGCTCTATAGCTTTAGCCTTATGTTTGGCCTTTTTGAGATCGGCAGCTAAGAATGACATGGTCTCGAGAATACTAGGGTGTATTTCCGTGGGAGGACGTGCCGGTGTTGTCCTCTGGCCTAAGAAATTTCTTTGATCGAACAAAAGCTTTTCTCGCTTCCGTATAAGTTCTTCCGACGTGATGTGGTCCATGGCATTCTCACAATTGAGTAACTTGTTAATCTTCATGAATGTTACGGGATCATGAACATCGAGAAGAGATTCCGCAAGTTTTGCAGCTGTCAATCTCATCCTGCGGGCCTTGGAAAACTGGCCGGTCTTGCCGAAAAGGCTTGCGAGCTTTCCCATCGTTGATAAATAAGGAAAGAGGTGAAATTTTCCCTGGCCGCTAGGAGAAGCGTCGTGTTTTGCCTTCCGTTGTCAAAGAACGCTCTCTTGTTGATCAATCGCTTTCGTGAACTCCCCAAGCTTATTGTGAGTAAGGCCCAAATTGACCTTCGCTTCAAGGGCATAGGGTGAGATTCTCCAAGTGTGCGTCTCCAGATGATAACTGATTTCTCCCAAAGCTGACATAACTTTTGTTGCTCCTCCTTTTTCGTTGGTCAACGAACTTTGGGTGATGAGAAGCCTGTCGTGTGCTAGCAAGGTTTCCGGATGGTCGGGCCCCAGGATTTTGTTTCTTCCCTCATACACATCTCTTCGTAATTGCAGCGCCTGGAGATAACGCCCATCCCACTGGTAACTGTCTGCTAGAGCTGTTTTAGTTGCTAGAAAATCAAGCAGCTCGGCATCTGTTGGGCAGTCCTTCAGCTTGGCGTCGCGGAAGGTTAGTTCCCGTAGATCAAGAGCTCGCCTTCTGTGATTCAACCCGTAGAGAAATTCGGCAACCTTCCGTCGTGTTCGAGATAGCCTTGGATCTTGCGGCGATAAAGCCTTCCCGCGCAGGTCCAGGCATCTCTGGGACAAAAGAAGGGCTTCTCCTCGCCGTCCTACCGCCCACGTGCTTATTCGAGTCATTCGCTTCCATTCGAAAGTCAGCGCGATAATGACACAGATACGTTAGTTAATGTAGTAAGACCTACAAGTATCGCCACCATGAGAAAAGACCACCTCATCTGGCGTGCTAGGAAGTATTTCTTGGAGAATGGCCTTCGCATATGCTGCTGCCATAACGGCAGCATACGGTTGCCATTATTTGTTTTTGTGCTCGTCCTGCGACTCTATGCTCAATCCCGTGCTCATCAAACTCGTGGAGTATATCACATTCTTAGCCGGGGTCTTTGAATTCGTTACCGCCATGCTTCCTCTCTATTATTTGCTGGTAATAGAGAAGAAACGACTCAGCACCATCAATAGCGTTGAGGCGGATCTTCCAAATTGCAGATCTGACGATCGTTTCGGTTTGAGCAAGAACGTGCCCGAGATTAGAGGTTGTAAGCTGCCGTAGCTCGTGTTCTTCCCTAAGTCATAGGCTACCAAGCCGGCAGTGTCGCCATCAGGTAAAGCGACTAGTACATCTCCGAGCCTGATGTCTCGAGGTGGCTGACGCGAGAGATTTGATAGTCCGGCAGCAACGCCAACAAGTAGCCCGAACCAGAGGTTTGGAAAGAACTTCTGCACTTGGCTAGCGAGAGCTGCTGCTGAACCAGTGCCGTATTCCTGGCCTGCGGGCAATGTGGCGATGCCAACATTGTGCCCGCACATGCTGCCCGCCTGGAATAGGTAATCATCGCCCCGAGACACTCTTAATCGCCCGTCATGCTTCTGGTCCAGTATAAGCCAGGCTACTTTGGCCTCGATGTAAAGGGGAGCAGTTCATGCCACTATGTAGAGGTAGCGATCGAGCTCTTTCTCCTCCATTGAATATTGGCATTTTCTGTGAGGTTGCATGGTTTGAGAATATAAAACCAGCTACATCATGAGCAGAAACGGAGCCTCCCGATCAGGATGAAGGATGAGTCGACGGTGTGAGGAGACTGGTTCCGCGGGAGGGGAAAATGTTGAGAGCGCAGCCTGATTCTTAGGATGCAGACGTTACATAATCTGGTGTGGGATGTCTCCCAATAATATCAAGCCAGTCGGCGGCGTGAACACCAATAACATTGTCTCCGAATATGCACAGGAACCTTTATGGAAGTGACCTTCAAATTGCCAAGATGGCTTGGTTAGCACGCTCACACATTCTGATCGTCCTTGTTATCGTCATCGTTTGTAGCGCTTTACTTACAGCTTATTACTATTACCGTATAAATAAACCTTTTGGTAGAGGTATAATGAGTCATTAGGAAGCTTTATAAAATTCTAAATTTTAGGTCTCTGGTATTTAAAGACCTGAGAAATTAAGTAACACTGAATCCGTTGCACGCTTGTTTTAACGCCCTTGCTATATGAAGTGAAGGCGGGAATGGTAATGATATCGTCGGCTTGGGGAATGGATGACATGTTGAGGTGGGGTGGTTGGAGGAGATAGAGGAGGTGTTAAGTTCGGAAGTCGGGAAAAGATGTTCGGTGGTGGGCAATTGTGATGGGTTGAGGGATAATAATTGATACTCGAGCTTATTGCATCCCTTCCATCATAACCATGTCCACTTATGGCTTGAGATGTGGCTGGAAAAGTATGGGAGCTCATGATAATTCTCTCAGCCTCGAAGCTTGGCAAGACCTTGTGTTTGTGATGTCTCCTGAGCTGTATTCATCAATTGTTGCTAACATACTCTCAGAAGCCATGTATCATGGGCAACCAACTGAGAGGGTAAACTAGGTACTAAGAATTATTTACGTCGCATCACGCATTATCATCCAACTTTTCCTCGTCTCTTCTCCTCTTCATTATCCAGCTCAAGGAGCAGGGGTGGCAGCGGGCAAGCAGGCGCAAGCACTGCTAGCCTGGGCAACCTTGTCCTCCTTGGCACAGTTTTGCACGGCGTGCGCGGGAAGAACGCTAGCATCCTTAACAGGCTTGCTTAAGAAAGACTTGCAGAAAGCCTGCGACTCCTCGAGACGGCCGGGGACGGAGGTAGCGCGGAACGAGCGCAGGCAGTTGTCGGCGTTGCAGACGGGGGCCTTGGGGCAGTCCTTGCCGGTCAACTTGACGACAAAGGCGCCGCGCTCGATGGTGTTGATGAAGATGTAGCCTGAGGGGAAGTAGGCGTACGAGGACCAGGTGCCGACGAAGCCGACGTAGCCGCCACCCTCAAAGTCGTCGTCCTCGGGGTAGATGTCGAAGAACGCGGCTTCGCAGACGCCGGCGCCGGTGGGGTCGGTGGGGATGGAGGTGCCGTCGAGGACGCGGAGGCCGGCGCCGTAGTGGGATTGGTAGATGTAGTTATCGATGACGTACTGGTTGTGGTCGATGGCCTTGGTGGGGTGCTTGAACTCTGTAGCATTGTTAGTTTTCCGTTGCGACTTCGGATAGATGTTTAGAATACGCACCTCCGGTCTGCTTGGGGTTCTCAAGGTCTCTGATGTCCCAGATGAAAGTGACGGGGTAGCCGTCTCCACCAGGGCCGTTGCCGCGAACCTATGGTACCAACCGTTAGCTTGTGCAAAGGTAACGCCGTGTTCTTCAATCAACTTACCTCGTCAAGCTCGTCATCGAGAACAAGGAACTCCTGGTTGTTCACGTCAAGGACCCAACCTTGGTGAGTGTAGGAAGCACCCTCGTACGAGATACGAGAGATGATGTTCGTGACGTTGGCCTTGTCGGTAACATCGTAGATGGTGAGGGTGTCCTCGTTGTAGCCGTAGCAGATGTCACGGCCCTGGTAGCGCTTATCGGGACCACGATAGACCAAGCACTGAGCATCGTGGACGTATCCATCGTCCTTGGCACAACCCAGAGAGACGGGGTTGGCGGGGTCCGTCAGGTCGAAGAAGTTCAGACCAGCGGCGCAAAGGGGGTCAGTACGGGGCGCGGCACCGACAGCGACGCCGTAGTTGAGCTCCTCGTTGATGACGACGTTGTGAGCACGGCCCAGGGGCAGGAGGGCGTTGAAGTGACCGGTCAAGTCGGCCTTGGCGTCGAAGACGACGGGGCTGGCGGGGTCAATGTCCAGGAGCTTCTTCATGTCGAAGATCTGGATGCCGTGGCCGACGGCCTCGGATCCGATGACCATGTAGTGCTTGTAGGAGCGGATCTCGCGCCACTCGGAGGGCGCCGAGTACTGGGGCAGGCGGCCGAGGTAGACGAGCTTGCCGTCCGAGAGGATCTCGGCGAAAGCGGTACCCTCGTACTGGCCGATGGCGACGAACTCACGTCCATCGTTGTTGGTCCATCCCCAAGAGGAAGAACCCTCAGCAAGGGGTCCACCAAGGGCAGCGTGGCTGACGAAGGAGTACAAGTCGGCCTGAAATGTGTTACTCGAGTGTCTCGGGAAGAGCCATGTTTCTGATATGAACCTACGTTGTTACACCTGAAGGTGTTGTTCCTGTCTCCAACGACGGCCTCGGCCCAACCGTTCACGCAGGGGGTGTAACCCAGCTCAGGCCAGACCTCACTGTTATAGGCTCCAGCTTCTCTCTGGCGAGCGAACTCGGCCTGGTGTTGTGCGTCAGTCTTAAGTCCTGTAGTCATGTTTTTGGTTTCTTGTTTACCTTCTTAGCAGCAATGACCTGTTCGTGGACCTTGCCAGAGTCGTAGAACTCAGCGGAGATGGCGTCGTTCATTTGGATCTCCTTGGCCATCGCCGAGGCGGCGAGGACGGCAAGGGAGCCGAGGTAGGATGAAGCGCGAACCATGGTGCCGAATGTCCAATGCAAACACTATATGCGTGTTTTGCTTAATTGAAAGGTAGGATTGGACTGAAATGAGCGAGGGAGATGAATTGGAGGCTGGGTTCCCTTAGAGATCAAGAGAAGCTGTTCTCATGAGAGGTGGGCGAAGCTCTGGATTTATATCCTGACCAGGTCAAAATGGCAGGCACGGATCATAGCAACCAAAGTCCAATTGTGCCTGCTAGTCATTGCTTCCTGTCATGGAAGCTCGATATGCAGTCATGTCGGGATGCCTGCTCGCGCCTGGGACTGCTGGAGTCCATCGATCTGGGCATTGTCTCGGCGCTACTGGGGGGATAGAAAGATGGTAGAGCAAATGCTCCCCGTGGAGTTGCAACCATGGGAAACTCGGATGCAACCAAGACATGCCAGGCTCGCTGCACCGCAACATGTGCCTGGCCATGTAGCCGTATGCAAGACAGGCGGGCGGTGCAAATAACAGCAACGGTTGCCGGCCAGTCACAAACGGCGGCAGAGTAACATCGCACAGTGAGGAGTACAACTATCCCACTATTCACAGACTTACCAGTGAGCGATAATTAAAGAGCAATTCCGGGCGACAGTTGTGCTCGATTGGCCATCCGCTCGAGCGTTCTTAGAGGCTCTTGGCGGGAGTCCTGAAAGGGCAGGTCCCGGGATTAGTATGGCCTTGGCAGACAACGGTCCGGGGAAGCTTCGCAGTCACGGCGCAGGAATAGCGGGACATGAGGATCCACTCTTCCGGGATAGCCTCCTTTTCCTTGGGCCGCTCTATTTTTTCCCTCTCTCTACGAAGATGGCAGCATACTTCGTATACGAGGTGCGCAATCACTTGTCGGCGTGATAAATGTCGCAATTTGGTCCTTGGGAGAGGTGATGTCGCCCGGAGATAGGAGTCTTTCCATCTTTACTTAGTCTCGCAAGTAGCTGTGGCAACTCAGAGGAAGGATTGAGCGCAGTCAGAATCAACCAAATCTTTCAATGTCATGGCTTACTGTTACGACGCGACCAATATTGAGCTTCCTCTCCGGATCTACGGATAAGTTGGGGCCCAGGGTCTCCAGTCCCCAAGGCATGCTCAACTGCATGCGACCTCACCTCACCAAGCCCATGACGACAGCTCCCGCGTGGCTCCCCAGGGTGGCCGAGGCGTCCGAGCAGTCCCCCCTCACGGAGTGTAGGCCGGCACGAAATTGAAAGCGGCGATGAGGCTCGCGACAGCAAAAGTCCTTTGGGTGCGCGATGCATCGGCGCCAAGCCTGGTTGGAGTGGACCAAGTACCTGAATCAAGCAGGACGTCAGCACCTATTGGTTGGATAGAGACATGTTGATAGGCATCTGCCAAGCAAACAAGCGGATGGTCCGTCTTGACTTCCAGGCTGCCTTGTCCAGCAAACAAGTTGGATACGATGGGAGGCCAGAGCTAGCTGGCGACGGCGTTGCTTTTCCTGATATTGGGCACGATGGCTTCCCTGTCAATCGAACGTCTTTCAAAACAGAATGTCTAGGCCACAGCGCCTAGGAGATTGCTAGGAAGCGCCTCAATGTGTTAGTCAGAGGTAGTAAGTTTCTCTCATCATCGACTGCCGTCTACGGAGAGAAGGTCGGTGGGAATAAGCGACAACACCCGAACTCTATCTAAAAGTTAAAAGAGTTTATTTCCCCTTCAGGCACCTCCTGGCAACTGCATCTGCAAAGTCAACAGGGATCGTATCAAGCCCCAGTGTGAATGGTTCCCCAAATCCCCGCTGCACATTGGCTGCCATCGGCTCTTTTGCCTCACCTCCATCCTCAACCACAATGTTCTTACTCGGACTCGGGTCAGCAATGCAATGTTTACCCGCTTGAATTCCGCGCGGGGTGGCGGGATGATAAAGAGGCCAGCATTAGAAACAATGGACAGATTCTGAATAAGACTGACTGAATTAACATCTGAAGTGCACTGACTGGGGAGACATTACCCACTGGTCTGACTAAGAATACCTACAAGACAGTCAAACCAGCAGTCAAAACGCGTCAGACAGTGGTCGCTACGCATTTGAGTCTCGACTGTATTATTCCATGCAATTGACTACCACAGCTGCTAGCCTTTTCCTGTCCTGATTACTTCTATTAAGCCGCCTCCATGTACTAGGTAACCACCAAGCGCATCTTCTCACTCAATTCGTAATGACTTAGCCGACATCCCGACTATCTCCCCCGCTTTAACTGTCCAAGCCTCGCTAGACTTGAAATGGCAGGAGACCAGAACCATTACTTTGGGCCAACATCACCAGGCCTACAGCCGATTCGGTGTCTCCAACTCCACAAGTCATCCAGCATCCATGACTCTCGATTTATTTCTGAATGTACTTTCGTATTCACAATCATACCCTACCAGCCAAGACTTCTCTCACGGCTGCATTTTCCCACTGTTACGTTGGTCTATCCAGGTTCCTCACTTTCGGGTTTGTTGTTGAAGTACTCCCTCGCCAGCCAACAATGAGGGAATGAGGGAACACTGCCTCGCTAGAATCGACGCTGGCCAGGGCTTGCTGTCTTTCCTTGACCTTTATGGCGCCGAGGTAGGTAAAAGACCTGATCAAAGCCAAGAGTTGGCCGCTCTCCGAAACAGCAATTCATCCGCCGGCCCACGCGTTGGCTAGACGAACAAATCTGGGCAATGGCGATAGACGAGGACGGCAAGACGTGATCAATTCATGTTTTTCTGACTTACTCATGAGAATCCTCTCTTCGCGCAGCAAGCTGAAGCGTTTTGCGTGCCCGTACACATTCACAACTGTCGTCGGCGAGTAGCATTTGGCATAGTCCACATTCAGGCCATCCGACTTGAGCCGCTGAGCACCTCATGCTCTAGATATGTAGCTTCCTCTTCCGATCGGCGACACGCAGTGATTTGCACTAGATGCCTGCTCGTTCTGTTGCGTCCATGCACCTTTGCATCTCGCGTGGCTGCACATGGCCTACAGACGCATGGGTATGGATATGTGGGACAGATACAGCACGACCGTCGTGTCGTTCCGCGCGGCTTCCATCGCTTCAGCTCCATTCTCCCCGTCGGGCTGATGTAACAGCAGCACTCGCGCGGTCTATCGTTCTAGAAGCCGATGTGAAATTATGGGGCTAAAGTAGAGATGATCGCTTGGCCTGAACCCGGAGCAGCTTCTTGGCAGGGACTGATATGGAGGCTTCAAGCGTTAATTTGGCACCTGATAATCAAGTCAAAGTCGTATGACTTGGAGTTGATTTACACTGTTATAGCCGAGAAATCGTTGACATCGCCGCGTTTAGCAGCAGTCCCCAGACCTCCGATCTGTCCAGTCATTGGTCGCACTTGCCCTGTGTAGCATGTCAGTCGAGTGAATATTGGTATTGTGATGCTCACGTGTCTCTGTCGAAACCAACGGCCCCTTTTGCACATGGACTTTAGGTGAACTACCGACAAAGACCAACTTAACTTCAAGAGACGCCTCAGAAGTCTAGTTTGTATTCAAGTTCTGTTGACAGTAGGCACAGACATGGGCAGTTGCGGACGTATCCCCATATCCCTACATTGATCGTATCAGTGGCAAGAAGCTAAGAAAGCTTTGGTCGTTCTCGTGAAGCTATGTTAGCATCACATACATGATCTGATGTGGTATCTGAAGACGAAGTGCATCGTATTGTTTCTCGAAGTTCTGCTTGAGGTCACACTCACACATGTCCCGAGCGCTGCCATCCCATGCTTGCTTGCTTAATACGAGATGTAGTACGTTGGCGAAGATTCAAGGGAGCGAAAAGAATGGACGCTCTTGATCTTGGAGTGCCCAAACCGGCTGGTCCTACCAAGCTCTTAGTCTTCATGTGGTATTGAATGATCGCCAGCACCAACCTCGCCGCGGCTTTCATGCATACGAACGACACTGATGGCCAAGTCAGTTGACCTGAGTTGCCCTTTGTACTATCTTCCCTATCTTCTTTTCGTGCAAACATCTAGCTAAACGAGAAGACATATAAGCAGGACGGAAGACACATTCAAGCCAGGCTTGTTATCATCGAGAACATCTCTCCATCTATCCTTTAATTCCTTAAACCGAAACGCTCGTTTTCGTCTGAGTACACAATGTTCGGCTCAGCTCTCCCCGTGATCATCTACGCTCCTGTTGTAGGCCTCGTCACAGGTCACGCGATCCCAATTGACACGACCATTAACTCAAGATCTCTCGAGAAGCAGAGGAGAGAGAAACAGCCCTGGGCAGCTCACGACGTCCAATGTCACAACGAAGCCGACTTCCCGGGCCACGCCGACATCCACGCTGCCTGGCAATGGGAAGCTACGAAGAGTTTCTGCGACAGCGACCAGGGTAAACGAATCTTCACAACCTACCAGGACCCGGCGGAAAACCATTACCCGGTTGTCTACAGATTGCGCTACAGGTGGAAGGACATGTGGAAAGTCAACTACGACTTTTACGTCCAGTGGGTGGCTGGCTGTAGAACGGCATTTGGTGCGCAGAGGGTCGATGATCCTTTTCTCAGCGAGGAAAACCGTCTTGTGCATCCATCATGAATAACAATTTCAAAAGGTGTAAGTCATTTCAAAACGTCAATAACATGAAGTCAAGGGATTTCCATCATGTCTTCTCAGATCAACGATCAAAGCCAGAACCGACAATCACAACACGGAGCACTGAGCTAATTTTGTAATTCGCAGGCAACAACGGTGGCGTCGGCGGCGCAACGCAAGTTGGATGTCTTCTTTACACGTTCAACGGTGGTAAAGGCGACAACCTTCTCACGGCGTCTGAGCTTCAACAGCGCAAGATCTATGACGAGAAGAACGGAATCACGAGAGTGCAGGACCCATGAGGCACACGCAGACATTCATGTCAGGCTTGGAACGCTTTGTGCTTGAGGTGTATATTTGGGACAGAGACCGGCGTAATATAACAATATTACAATCAGTATGAGCTCTGCGCGAAAGGGGTGAGTTCTCTTTCTTCTATAATTCTCAAGTGATCTTAATCCCCGGAAGCTATGTAGATGCAACTCCCCAAACACAGAGCTTTTTCTACTTGTTGTCTCAGGACCTCCGACTCTTTTATATCACATTTTCTGCTACCTTAGAGGGTAAATCTTAACACCGCGCAGCTCAGAAGTAGCCTTATCTCAATAAGATCAATTGCTTTTTAATGATGATATGCAATGCGAACAGCTTTGCGTACGTGCAGCGCTACGAATAAGCTCTTATTAAAAGTCCTTATAAACCTACCGAATTCTTAAGAGTTGTATTTCATTTGATACGATTCGATGTCTTAAAGACGCGTGAATAGTGCAAGTTGAACTGTGCTGCCAATAAGTGGTCTTCTTTGACAATCAATTCGAAGATTTTCGTAAAGCAAGCCACAGAGGTTTCGCTAATGAATACTGGCCTGGCAACATTGGGATCGGCTCTTTTCATCTTAACTTGACATGGCAACGAAGTTGAATATCGTCGAATCTTGATCCCTGAATACCCGCATTGAGTTGACTACGTAGTTATAATTTGACTGACCACAGGTGTGTAGGTAGCTACAGAGGTTTGCAAAACTGGTGTCCGCTTACAAGTATGGTTTGTCTATTGAGCACAGACCTTCCATGGATTAGCTACATGACAAGGAGCAGGGGTACCTTGACAGAGACCACGTGATAGATCATCAGTATGGCCACTAGCAGCATAATGAATGTGGGATAAAGTTGGTTGTATTCCTTAGTGTAATCTGCTGGTCCTGCAGTAGATCTATATAAACGATTGGCGTTTATCCCTTGTAAGGCAATCCTGGCCTGAATATGTAGTTGACTGAGTAATGACTGTAACCGGTGAGTTTCACCTAAGCGAGGGGATCCCTAGTTCTGACACCACGCTACAACCGTTCATAGGAGCCCGGAACAGCTTACTAAGCAAATCGCTGACAGCTGGCCTCCATAATACAAAGCCAGCATGACGCAAGCCAGAATCAGCTGATTTTGTGCGTTTACAGCCAATAGCGTCAGCAATACGTAGCTTCCTCTCACTCGTGTACTGCATTAGAAAGGTATCGTTTTATTAGAGCTGTCATTCGACCTATGAGGCAAATGTTTCGATAAGCAGCTTATGGCACCGGCAATACTTCTACCTTGCGCCTCGTTTGGAGCACTAACCTACTCTAGGGTGTCCTCGATGGCGCCGTTATGCGTCGAGATCGCATCCTGGTTTAGGCTCTTAAGAGGCTTATATTTGCGCAGGGCGAGACGTGAAGACCTCCTTTTGACTGTTGAGCGAGCCCTCCGTTCCTTAATCTGCCTATATATTAATGCTTCTTCCTCTTGATTCTAGTCAAAGATATCCAGCGTCTCGTTAGAGACCGCAAGAACCTCACGTCCGTTAAGGCCACCAGCTAACTTACAAGGCAAGATAGCGTATAATATTTATACTATAATCCAACGATTAAAAAGCTGCAAAACG
>JFFI01001731.1:7700-19613 GCA_001563125.1 Colletotrichum salicis
ACTTTTTGGAGGGGCGGCCGGGCCTTGTTTTTCTTTCTCTCCCTTGGGATCAAAGACACCAAGCTCCAGCTCATCTCTTCACCATCCCAGCTCCCCATTCCGTTCTGCCGCCTCTACAGCCCAAGCCAGCCTTGTCGGTTTTGAAGTTTGCACGTATCCGTACGCACGCAGCTTCAGCATCAGCACCAGCATCGGATCCGCCCGTGTGTGTGTGTGTCGAGTCGTGTCGTGTTGGTCGTCGGTGATGGTACCGAAATCCTTGGCCGCCAGGAAGGAAAGCCGAAGAAAGAACAGCTCTCTTCGGGGGTGATACAAACAAAACAAAAAACAAACGAGTCTCTGGAGTCTGTGACTTGCCGTCGACCCTGGATATCCTCGCAGGTCAGAGATGACGACAGATCGACCGCTAAACCTCGTGAGCTCTTTTCAATCTCTCGACTCTTTGCTTTTTATTCGTTCAACCTTTCTCTTACTCTCACCCCACACCACTGAGTTGAGCATCGGCCACACAACACGACTGATTCTCTGATTCTCTGTCTCTCTCAACTCTATCCACCTGAAGATTAAACCAACCAACAGGCTAACATGCCACACCCAGCTTCGCCCGTCGAGTCCCCGTGCCGCAGGTACTCGCCCGCCTCACCACAACCGCAGAAAGCACCACCACTCCGTAGCCTCAACCATGCAGCTCCACCCGCGCACCAGCACGCCCTCGGCCTCGACGGTCCTCCGCGACTTCCTAAACCAGGCAAAATGCACCTGCTGCACGGTGCGCGTGGTGGAGCTGACCAAGCAGCGCGCCGTTGTGGAGTGGGGCTCCGTCCCGTACTTCACGGCGCGGGGCAAACGGGCCGAGTTTGTCTACTACACGGCCGAGCGCGTCGCCGACGTCCGGCCGGATCTCCTCCGGACCTGGGCGGGAGGTCTGGGAGCGGGGCCCGGGCAACAGCAAGGCAAAAAAGAGGAGACGGCCGAGTGGGTCCGCGAACGACTCCGTGATAGCTGGCTCGTCGAGCAGCTTGCGTACTGGGTCGAGTTCCTTGAGGAGTGGAAGTTTTATCGCGAGTGGTATGTGTACAGGCCTGAGTTGTTTGAGGGTAAGGAGCCGGATGTGCTTAGTCCTGGGTGCGAGGGCTGCGTGAAGCCGCATTGGCCCGGTGGGTTGCGGCGACGGGCGTCTTCTTGCGCTTGAGGTCTGGACATGGGTGTCACTTGGGCTTTGAAGCTACTTGTCTAGGCTGGGGCGCTTGCAATAGAAGCATAATGGACGGATATCATGGTGGGCAAAAATAGGGAAGCGGTTGACAGGGCTGGAACCGAGGGGCTCGCTTATTCGTTTCTTTGAGGTGGAAGGTGCTTTCTTCCCTCGGCTAGTGCGCGAGGCTTGGGACTTACAAGGTTTTTAATCATCGTTTCTGATATCATTTCTCACTGAGGGGGAATTCCGGGAAGGTGGTGTCGTTGGACCAGGGGGACGGGTGATTGGGGGTGGGTGGTTGCATGGAGAACGGGCGAAAAGTCTGGAACGAGACGAGTCGGTATGTTTGCTTCAACAATTAGGTAGGTAGCCGTAGTTTTAGCTTAGGTAGGCAGGTAGAGTAATTGCAAATGTGGTGATGTTATGGATATGTAGGTGTATCCGTCTAACCGTCCCGCTTCGACTATTTCCAGCTATATCTCCGTATCATGGGCCCGGGAGAGCCAAACATCGTCAGCACCCGCACCACGACCCTCGTCTGGCATCCACATCTCTCTCCTCAGATCCAAAGCTTTCGTTTGCCGAGTTACGACTAAAAGGCGGTCCCCCACGATTCAGTCTTCCCGCGCGCCCGCGCCGGGCCCGCATACCAAACGCCATGCTCCCAGCAACCATATTCCGCCACGGGAGAGACAAGGGATGTGACCAAAAGAAAAAGAGTTCAAGATGAGCCAAGACAAGCCATGGGTTGAAATCCCGGGCGCGGAACCGGGGACCCCTCATTCCCCGAACAGACCCCCCCCCCCTTGTCCCCGTCCTCTCGTCCTTCCCCTGCGGCAGATCCCCATCTCTGAATCTCACCACCATCCATCTCCCCGAGTCTGTAGTGTAAGCCACGAAGAGGCACCGTCGAACACAGAATTGTGGCACTGACACGAAGAAGAACGATAGACTTTTGACGGACCAAAACTCTCGCATCAAGTATGAAGTAGCGAAAGAAGGAAACGTCACTCCCACAAGGTTCCTGGTCCATGATGACGGACTTCTGGCCACCCCAATCCAGTAATCATAATTCCAGTTGCCTTTCATCAACCATGGCTAAGCATCTTTCAAATCCTCGATTCGGAATATCCGTCGCTATCCCCGAGTCCTGGTCCCTCGCCCGGTATCTGCCATGCGATCCTCGTTCGACAAAACACTTGGCGTGCCACGCCTCCAACGTCTCCCAGGTACCCTCATCCCAGGCGTCCCTCACATCCTCCCTGGTTCGCTCTCACTCTGATTCAAGACAGGAAACTGTGCGTGGCAATGGCATGGTGTAATGTTGATCTTCAGATGCAGGTTGGCACGTGGATAAAGACAATGTTTGGGTCCATGTTTGCCCGCCAGCCAGTCACGTCAGAAGCCGCTCGCTCTACGGACGTACCCGCGCATCGCTCCTACGGATACTATCGAAACAAAATTCCATTCCTGACTCGATGGACACAGCTCGAGACGTCATGAAAAGCCGAATCCATGGTTCTATCGGGAGCTTACCATCTTCCCGCTTATAGCTTCCTTTCGTTTCCTTTCTTTTCGATATCAAACTCTGACCCCCTTTCCACATCATTTCCCCCCCTAGTAACCAAGTACTCTAGATCGGACGCCGTCTAACGGGAGCTTCCGTCCTGTCAAACTTTTTGTTCCCCCACAGGTGTTGAATCTGAATCTAAATCGCCATGTTTAATATTCTGGCTCCCTGAACGCCTCCCTGAACGCCTCCCAGAACGCCTCCCAAACGCCTCTCGTTGAGCCGCAGCCCAACCCGCCTCCTTTGCCTCAAGAGACGTCACAGTCCCTCGGTACCTGAGTCTCGGATAGCGACGTGATCGATGGACTAGAGATGATTTTGAACTGCTTCAGGTCATCGTAACCGATTCCATGTATCAGCCACTGTTCAGCCAGGCCCCCAAAACCCGAGACCGAATCTCTCTCACTTCTCTTCCCTCCAAAGACAAGCAAAAAAAACTCTGGTTAAAGAAAATGCAAGAAAAAGCAATTATCTCAAGGATTCGGAACGCCGTCTTCCATGACCACCCCTGCTACCCATCCCTTCACGAGCACATATCCCTGCTCAACGGCAAGGATTATGAGCATGTCTTCAAAAAGACACATCATTTTCGCAACATCTGTGCGTTGTTTGTTGGCGCCCGCCCTCCGGGCCCTCCCCTCCTTCGGCTGTCCTGGCGCTCGCATGCCACGATCTTGGGATCTTCATCTGCCCGCCACGTCCCCCCTTCGGCTTGCCTTTCTGGAGGCGTGATTTCGGATATTCCGTCCACTCGGCTCCGCGGTGTGTTGTCTCCCCCCGTCTTCATTGGCTCGGAGAAATTTGCTGCCGGCTCAGAAAGCGTGGTCGGACATTTGACCACATCGATCGTGAGATCGCGAGATCTCTCTCGCTATCCCCTCCACCTGGGAACGAGCCGTGGTGGGGAGGGAAGTCATCGCGTCGTGTACGGCGGCATGGGCAATATAATACCCGATCTCGATGGCGGTGACTTTTTTGACTAAGAGGCTTGCTGCATCGTACATAGTGATGTGGCTGGAGGGGCTTGCATTAGATGATCCGTCAAATTTCTGCCCTTCCCCCTTCTGCAGCATAAACATCCCGCATGAAAGCCCACGCAGAAGGATGCCGGGCAGTCAGCAGCCACCATCAAGCCCCTCTCTCAGTTCCATTCGGGTACGAGGTCACAAATCGACGCCGATACTTGCGAGTTGCACTAGACGTCGAGATGGAGGAGGAAAGAAGTATAAGGTTGCAGTGCCTTGTCGCGCCGTTGTGCGCACCCTCGCGTCGATGATCGCCCGTGCATATCTCGCAGTGCATTTCTGTCTCGTGTACTCCATGTGCTGCTGTGCCGCATGCTCGTCATGTGGTCCGTATGCGGGCGCGCCTATCATCGGTTTGGCAGCAAGACAGAGAGACTTGGGAGTGAGAGACAAGACACTGACACCTCAGGACAAGGGATTCGCCATGCTGGGATGAACTGGTGATCAAACTCAGACAGGAACCGCGAAACATCGGATGGCAGGAGGCCCTCCAGCATTGTAACAGGACTGTCCCGTCTGTGCCGGCATATCCAATGACCCTTTCCCTCTCTGACGCGATCTCTCTCTGCTGTGGATCTCAAAGCATGAGGATTTCTTCCTCTCCTCAAAGAATGTTCTGCCCGAGCGAGTCCCACGGAATACACAAAGCCTAATCAAGTCCCTCAACATCTCAGAATGTGTCTGCCTGCTTCCAAAAGGATTTGAAGGTGACAGGGTCGTGTGGGTGGTAGTCTGGCATGAAAAAGCAACGAAGTCGCAACCCAGCCTTGCCAACCTCGTCGGGAGTGTAAGCCCTCCCCATCCAGAAAGTTTCCAGAAAAGCAACAACCACGTGGACGATGATTTGAAGGATGGGATCCCGATTCCCAGAGTTCTGCCAGCGCATCATACACACGAACTGGAGATGTCTCTCTCCCCAGTATCCGTAATCTCGGCCATGTATCGCGGCATTGCCGGGTCGTAGAAGCCGCGGATGCGAAAGCTTCCCACTTTTTCCTTCCTTTGAAATGCAGAATGCAGAGAATGTCAAAAGCAGAATGGGAAAGAGACGAGGGACAAGGAACAAAACGAAACCTCTAAAATTGGAATGTCTTGGTCGAACGTTCCCAAACGTTCCATAATCTCTCAAAAAGGGGATCCGAAAAGAGATCTCACTCCCCTTCCCTCGCCGCCCTGCGACCCGCTACGCTCAACACCATCGACCCATTTCCGAACTTTTGCTTGACAGAACTCTCCTCTTGCTTCCTTCAGCGCCTTACCTTGTCTCTCCCTGCCTTTGGGGTGAAAGCTTCTCATTGCTTCTTCCGAGATACCAAGACTCATCCAATCTTTTAAACTTTTCTGGCCACTTCACTTCCGGCTGCTCCCCGGCGTCATCGCTTTCTATGAGTCCATCAAGCCACATCCGGCACTGCAGCTCCCCCTTCCCCGTCCGAAGATACCGGAGAATTAAAAAAATCGAAATGGGGCGTTCACGTCAGAATCACATAGGTATTTCGTCCGTAGTTCCAATCCATGTCCTCCATGCCAGCCTACCTACTTCGGCGAGACTTACCAAGATCCGCCCGGCCATGGGAAAAGCAAAACGGATTCGACCGTTACACGTAGTTCGTTGCGCTGCGTTGGCATGATGCATGAATAGGAACTTCAATTCCAGCCCAACTTTGATCCACTGCCCCAAAAGAGGTTCGCTTTCTCCCTTCCATTTAGCCCTTACCCTGACGCAAGGCACGGGACGATCCCCCCTTCGGGCCTTCGGGGCCATCTTGCTGGTTTGCAGCTTACTACCCTGCGTTACGAAACATCGGATGACACGTCGGCCGTACCAAGGCCGGTCGAGTTCTAGATTTAACCTGCGTGGGGGGATAATACAGGACGGAAAGATGAGCGTCCATACTCGAAACAAAATCACCAGAGTCGTGAGGTCATCCATCAATTAGGTAATTTGGAGTCTTGTTTTCCCATGCGCTGATTTTGACTGCTCCGTCGGTAAGATGGCGTACGAAGTAGAGGGCAAACAGTCTTGGACAGTATTTGATCACTGGTGTTGAATAACCGTCTTCTTGTCGTTGATATTGGCACCAGTATCTGCTCCCATCGTTATGAGGGCTCTTGTCGGACATTGAGAGGACTAATTCGCTGAGAGCAATGAACGTACTGAAACGTGGTGATGCTATTTTACACCAACTGCGTTCTCGACTCCTCCTGGATTACATCTCAAACGTTCTCTTCCTTGGTACTATAGGGCATGGAACTAGTCACTTTCGAAGTCCTCGCACATAGAATAACTGTCCTTTCTGATTGTCAAATGAGAGAGGCCAATAAGTCCTAGATGGAATAACCTCTCTGGTGAATTTGTGCTCTTGATATTCTTTCCCAGCCGCTGCTCATTGTTCTCAAGCAGTCCTAATACCAACTTCGTCAGAGAAATCTCCCAAGACATCATCATGTACACTATACTATAGTCATCGCAGACGGACCCGACGCGGTCCCCTTCCTAATCGCGAGTCGATTTACATCAGCCGGTCTCGAATCCAGTTCCAAAGAATGCCTCTCTGTGCTTTCAAGCTTGACGTCTGCCAATAAGGTACCTACAGACGCGGCATCATTAACCTGCGAAAAAGCCCTTAGTCTCGGTCCGCTAGGTCACGACGACGGGCGCCCTGGGGGCAACCTCATTCTAGAGCAGATGATGCTGCTCCGCTGCAAGAATCGACCCAAACAAGGCATTTCCCTGCCTGCGGCTTCGATGCTGCCGAGAAAATCCTCATATGGGCGTGTCAAAGTCCGCTACATGGAGAATCAGGCACACAGCTGCTTTCCCACAAAGCCGGTATCCCCTTCAAATCAGTTTGTGAAGCGAGCGCAGCTGGAGAAAGACCCTCATGATATAAAAGCTGGCTAGACACTGATAGTCTCGTTACCTTTTCCACCATCAACCCAGACGGATTTCTGTCCCGGCAACACCAAATATCCCCGAGTCGACGCCGGCGTATCCCACTCAACGACAGCCTCTCCATCATCACCAACCGTGAACTTTGCGGAAAACTTGCCCAGGCTCGTCGTGAATCCAGCTTCGGCCTCCGAGAGCTCGCTCAACACAGGCTTGAGCTGCCACTCGCTTCCACCAGGCTTGGTGACCCGCAGTCCGACAAGATACTCCGTCATAGTCGAAGTAGGACCACTGCTCCAGCCGTGGGCATGCGATGTATAAGACGGATCGTTCCTGTACCCCCGATCTCCTCTATAGCCCCAGGCTCCGTCGATGAGATACCCCTCTACGACAGTTGACTGCGTGCCGTTGGGATTGTTCAGGTACCAGCCCCACGCATCCCGGATAAGCTGCAACGCCCGATCAGCTCGTCCCGTCCGGAAGTGCGCGGCGATCTCGATGCTGGAGATGAATGGCGACACGTTGTTCTTGAGTTCAGGGCAGTGAGGGCCGATTGGGGTCCAGTTCGACTCGAGGTAGTCGGACACACTTTGCGCCTCGTCACCATCTGCTGAGACGACGCCAAAGGCGACGGCCATGCTGTTCGCGTCTTGAGGGTACAGCGACGTGTTGTCGGGACTCTCCTTAAACGCTCCCTTGCTGTCATCCCACAGCTCAGCCATGATGGAAGTTTGCAGCTTGGTCGCGGCACTTGTCCACTCTTTCTGGTAGCTGCTTGCGTTCGTGAGGGTAGGAGACCAGGAGGCGATATCGGCGCCGGTGCGCAGTGCTCGATACAATCTGGCCATTGAGTCAGTACCTCGTCTCTTGAATTCAGAGTAACATATTGCCTACAGCATGCTCGCTGAGCTGCGCTCAGTGGAGTATGTCCATCGACCCCAGTCAGCAGCGCCAGTCACGTTCATGATTCCCTTGTCTGTGACTTTACTCCTGCTGAGGTTAATGGCTTTGAGGTACTTGGGCCAGATCGAAGCCACGAAATCCGTGTCGCCGGTGTACAAGAAGTAGTTGTAAGTGCCGACCAGTGTCCACAGGTGATAGGCTATGGCAGAAGTATTAGCTATACTAGACACCATTCTGACTGAGTCTCAACCTACTATCGCTGTCCTTGGAGAGATACGGGGGACCGGCTTTGGGCAAGGTGCCATCGGTAGACTATTGAAAGAGACATTTAGCAGATTCTAATCCCAACATCTCTAGGCAAACTTACCTGGTAGTTATAGATCGCCAAGAGCGCATTCTTCGTGCTCTCCATGTCGCCGGTGCTCACAAATGCAGAAGGCACCGCCGTCCCCATATCCCCGATCCAAACCCAGCGATCACGCTTCGCTCCATCCAAGAGAACGGTTTCCCCAGGCCCAACGTACGCGTCATTCTGCCAGCCCGTACGCCCACTCGACGCAGATACGCGACCAGTCTTGCCCGGCACGGAGTTGGTCTGAATGGTATACGCCCCGCTGTACCAGATCTTGTTGAGGAGCTCTTCGCTGGAGTGGAAGTAGCCCTGGTAGGCCCTGAGGTCGGACCACGTCGGCTGGAAGCTGATCTCGAGGCTTATGTTGCGGATCTCCAGCGAGACGGTAGACGACGAGTCGGAAGGCGTGAGGAATAAGGTCAGGTAACGGAAGCCGCCGCGCAGCTTGGGATCGGGCATCACGTAGGTTCCTGCTGCATCCGAGTTGATATTGTACGAGAGAGCACCGTCTTGTCCGGTCCCTCCATTCGAGTTGTCTGACTTGCGGCCAATGTAGTTTTTTGCTTCTGTGAAAGCGAGGCCGAGAGCAGCGTTGCTGGACTGGGAGGGCTTGTAGTCGATGGTCACGATGCCGCCTACTTCGACGCCGAAGTCAAAAACCAGGCCGTCGATTTGGCTGGAAAGATTGACTGGGCCGTTGAAGTTGGAGATGTTCGCTCCTGATGGTAGGGATAAGATGTACTTTGGCGTTATGTTTCGAGAGGCGGGAGCATAGTTGTACTGGTCCCAAACTCCTGGAAAACAGGCAGAGCTTGGCCCGTCGCATGTCGAGTTTCGCCAGCATTCAGCAGAGCAATAACTTGCGAGGAGAGTCGTTGCCACAAAGGCTCGAATGGACGGCCGTGAGATCAACATGCTGGAGAGGACTTTACCGCTCTGACTATAACGGCGCAGAAGGAAGCGATGCGATCTGGTCAAGTCTCAATGACTACCGACGCGCCTCGACTTTTATGCCCAAAGTTCTGGGAGGGAACATGTTCACCAGACAAGAAGCCTTGGTGGAATATCTCGACCGTTTTCCTCGTACGCTTTGACAGCTGAGCTTCGGCTGCCGTCACATCTCTCAGCGCGGAGTAAGCCTACATCAGACGCGCCTTCGGTGTAGATTGTCGCGAGTGACGCCAACCACAGCAGCCAGCATACCCACGCACCGATCCAGAAGTGGGAATACATACGCATACCCCGGTCTAGCACTTTACCAGATTGAGGAACGAACTTCATCTCGGTCGTGGGGTTCCCCAACTTCTACCCATGTACCCCGCAATGCCTCTCTTTACGGAATTTCACACAACGAGGCTTCACACAAAAAGGGATGTGGGGAAGGTTTCCTTTGGGCCGATGATGTTGATTTGCGTGGAACATGGATTCCGGTCACGATGGATCTGCAACGCTGTGATGCGACCTCCACGTGCCCGTCACGGGTAGCTCCGGGGGGGCAATTGAACCCGGCCTGTTGTTTTGTTCGGTAAAGAACACTCCGAAGGATATCATCAATAGATTCAAGTGGTTTTGACCAACTCACCACGTGAAAGATTCTGGAAAACGCCTAGCGAGGGTAACGAGCTCGTCGATAGCTTCTAGACGGGAAAAACATGAAGGCCCGTGGCCCTGGGAGACGGGTCGAGCTAGATTTGTGCGTTTCTGCCATCGCCAAAGGTGGACATGGGAGCAAGGCTTCCGGATACTATCAGGATGATGAGGGATCAGACTCGGGAGCAGAAGCTTGCTGAGCAGAGCCTACGAACTTTTGTTTTGAAGAGGAAGGCATTAACTTGATGGAGACCGATCTATCTGTTCCCTCGTCGCCATGTGAGCTGCTCCTTTACTTTAGTGTTGATTGTAGGTATTCCTCAATGAAGACGCTAAACCATTCTCGAATCTCCTATCGATTCCACCTTAACGCTCAAGATAGCAACAGAGGCGACGATTTTGGGTTAGTCGTAGGGTATCGTGAGCCCGAAAAGTCGTACGAAGCTTTGCGGCACGAGTATCATCAGGTTACTTCAAGACAGAAGGGTGCCACGAGGACCAAAATCTCAATCAAACCGTCCTTCCAGGTGTTGATGAGGGCCCGAATGGCCAAGTGAACTAAAGACTTTTCAATCTGTGGTCAAACTTTTCAGCCTAGCTTTTCCTTTGTCACGGATCCAATTACTTCGAGAGACCAGCTTCGAATTTCTGCAACTTTTCCTTCAAGAAATCCCTTGAATACCGCAGTCACAGCTCTATCAGCTTCGAAATACAACTACCCAGTCTGTTGGCTGTAACTTACACAATCCCAGCAAAGCAAGATGGATCGTATCAGACGGTTGCTTGTCCACCACAGCCACCGCTTCAAACAATCTCCCGTAGAAACAACAAAGTCGTCCTCTCCAGACAACGCTCCGCCAATCCTCACACTCCCAAACGAGATCCTCTACCAAATCCTCGCCTCCCTCGCACTACACGACCCATTCGTCCTCTCCCACACCTGCAGAGGTCTCCGGTCCCTCACACAAAGAGACTGAACCCTCACTGTCATCTCCCTCCCTCGGAACGCAAAGCTCGCCTTCTGGACGGGGTCTCGCGTACACCAAGCCAAACCACTGGGTCTGCGGTTCCTACTGCAAACTCCAACAGGTTTTGTACACAAGATACCTCTGGTGACAGAAACTACCCCTTTCCCTGTCAGCAGGATGCTTGCCACTTCTTCGAAAGGAGTGGATATTACCTCCGAAATATGCATGTTATGACGAGTGGGAATACTTATTCAAGGGGTCCTACGGTGTACCATGAGCTTGGAAGTGTGCGGAAGATGTATTTGGAGGGCTGATAGGCTTGCTTTAGCGTCTCGAGGCTGTCTGGAGAGACAGTTCATCCTTTGGGGAAACAAAGGTTTCCGTAGTATAACTTCTCATGTATACAGGCCAAGGGGTTCGGCGGCAAAGGTCTGCGTATAAGCAAAGTCTACTCTCTAGCGATTATTAATTGAAGTTCTCAAAGCCACGTCACAGCCTCTCGTTTCTCTTCTTCCGCTTCTCCATACCAACGAAGTACGCTTCCGCCATGGCAAGAACCGTCCCATGCTCGCCAGTGATCTCCGCCTCGACCAGGAACTTCCTAGGCCCGTCCATCCGCTTCAGGACCGTCGTGCAAGCCACCGTCGACATGGTAGGCACCGGCTGTATGTACGTGACGTTCAAGTTCTGCGTGACCTGCGGCAACATGGGCATGAACCCCAGCAACTTGTTGACAACCCCGATCGCGCCCATGCACTCGTCGAATATGGCCGCGACAGCACCGCCGTGGCACCACTCTTTCTTCAGTATGCTCAGCCCGTGACCGAGAGTCAGGAAGCAGCGGGCCTTGGTCACGTACAGTTCGTCGAGAGGCCGGTTGTCAGGTGATTGTCCGTCGGCGTCCGGTGGTGGCGAGGGCATGTGGAAGCAGCCGATGAAGAAGGGAACCGTGGCCGCGCTGAAGAGCGTGGAGCCCCAGAACTCAAAGATGCGGTTGTCTGGGTCGAATTCGCGGCTGATGAGGGGTCTGGCGATGATGCCTGGCTCCGAGAGGACTTTGGCGCACCACGGGATCCCTTGGAAATGCGCGATCTGATCGTCCCATGGTTCCGGCATGGTGTGAGAGTGAAGTGATTGTTCAGACGAAGGTCAAACTAAGCGAGCCAACTTGAAGTGCTTGCGTGGTGCAGAGGCGACGATCACATATCCTTCGGTAGCTCCTGTCCTGGAACATGAGGTCTAGTAGGGTCGGGACAATTCCTAAATAGGACAGCTTTACCAACGGTTTGGAACGAGCAGAAGTACGGAAATCAAGGCAGGTGTAACTGTCCGAAATGTGACGATAAGGTGAGTGATAGTCTGATTAGTGAACTGGAGAGTTTCTCAAAGACCCACGAAAACGCTGGGTTCAAAG
>JFFI01001735.1:0-42022 GCA_001563125.1 Colletotrichum salicis
GAAGTGGGGGGCGGGCTGGGAGGGGGGATGAGATGGGAAGGACTAGGCCACGCGGCCGACGGAAGGGGGAGGAGAAAGATGGGACTGGGGATCCGGATTGGGATTCGCAGGTTGGGAGGGTTGTGAGGGACCCGTATCCTTTCGAAGGGAGTGTTGAGTATTCATAGGATAGAAGGTCGGTGAAGTTAGTCGAGTTGTGGGTGATGTAAATGATGTTTGTTAGACGTAACGAATGTAATGGAGTTGGACTAAAGACTTGATGTAATGATCTTTGTAGGTGTAAGCTAAGCTACTTATAATCATGAACATATCTCACCCATTGGAGAAGTCATGTCGAGTAGCGCTTGAAGCCAGAGTAGAATCTCGGCCTAATACTAAGTAGTACAGAAGGCGTTTCTGCGCCATAGTACACATATCCATACCATTAGAGTTCCAATGATAGTCATTCTCTCGAAATCTGATAGCCGACCGTCTTGAGCTTTAGAGAAATCGTCTTCTCCCGGGGAAATTTTCAACAAAAGAGTTGACATCCCATCCTCTTTTCTCCAACAACCTCAACCCTCTCCAGAAGCAGCTATAACCAGAATCACCAGACAAGCGCAACACCATTCACCGCCTGCCAACTAGGCACTCTCCGTCTACTAACACGCACAAAACGCATATCACCGCCCCATTTGCTGCGCTTACACGCCGTGTCCGACAAGATATCTCTCGCAGCACCCCACCGCACCTCCTCACAAGCGTAATTCCACTCACGCTCCGTATGCTCCTCCACGAATGCAGGACAGCCAGCCTCGACGAGTATCCTCACAACTTGCTCATCCCGCATATCCCGATCTTTGATAAACGCCAGTCGCTCCTGCTCCGTCATGCCTGAGGGCAAAACGCCGTAATTACCCTGCAGCGCGAAATCGAGCGCGTTGACCTCGTCCTGGCGAGGACGTTGATGCCATGAAGGTCGGGGTATGGCCGCCATTCTCAGGGGCCGAGATCGGCCCTGGACTGGGGCGCGGTCGTTTTTGAAGCGGTTCGCTGTGCGACGTACGTCGGCGCCGCGGTCTAGTAAGAGCCGGAGGATGGTGAGGTCGCGGTCAAAGGCCGCCCAGTGGAGGGCAGTCAAGTGCGAACCCGTCGGCATAGGGCTCCCAGAGACTTCGATGCTGTCCGCAGCGAGGGATGCATCGATGCCGTCGTGGGCGTTGATATCGGCGCCGTGGTCTAGGGCAGCGATGACACCATCGTAAAAACCTTTCCTGGCCGAGTAGATGAGGACGTAGGAGTAGAAACCACTTGGATCTTTACTTGTGCCTGTACTTGTGCTTGAGGTGGATTTGCGCTCGTGGGCTTGGATGATGGGTGTAACAAGGTCCCGCAGTCTGTCGTTGAGTGTGCCGAGGTAGAAGAGGGTTGCGAGGGCTGGCATGTTTGGTTTGTAGGTGTTACTTGGTGGTGTTGGTGCTGGTAGTCCCGGAAATACCAGCGTCGGCATCGGTGGCGGCGGCGGGGGAGACGGCAGCACGGGTTTGCTCTTGGACTCGAGAATCTGCTCCACGATGTCGAGGAGCACTTCTGCGGGCAGATGCTGGAGGCGGCCGCGCAGACTGCCAAGGCCGTGTGATGTTCGCCATGTTGGGTGATGGAGAGGTTGGCAATCCATGTCTTGTTGCTCGTGTGGTTTTGCTATTTTGAGTTTATTCTTCTTGTGTTATATGTGGGATAGTGAGAAAGGTGGTAGGGTTTCTTCGATGAGAATAGGGTGGCTGCGTTGCAAGAGTTGTATGATTGCTGTGTGTTGTTGAATTAGTTGAGAATTTGAGACTTACTGGCAACCAACCTCGCCTTTTTGTAGTTGGATATTGCAAAAAGTCTAAGACAAGTCAAAAGTCAACCCATTCGGAGATAGGAACTTGATTTGTGGTGTGTCTTGCAAGGTAAAGTAGGTATGATACCTTGTGGTCCAAACTGATCCACACTCTTGGCTTCAAGAAGACATAGTCCATCACAGACTGTCAGATATGAGAAGGACTATGCGAACGGTAAAGACGTACGAAAGCGTTCTCTCTATCAGAAACGTTCTGCGTAGTATGTTGTGGACCAAGTAAGTCACTCATGACATCCTTCCTACTCTTTGTTACCGACATCACTTCATCTCGGGCTTCAACTTGGACAGAACGAGGCAAGTGTGAAAGAGGCGTGTGGCCATTCGATTCCCTTCCCTTCTAACCATTACCCTGAAAAACACCATGCCAAACTCCCCCTCAGGCTTTTTTGTCTTTTGTGACTGACCAACCCCTTTTCTACTCCATGCTTAAATGACAAAAATGAAACAGGGTATATATACCAAATTTCCAGAACAAGACTCGCGCGCTTCCCTAATTTCCCCCCTTCAGCGCCTCATAACTACCCAGTGTGCCTCAAGTGCGCTCGAAAGAGGTTCGTAAAACACACGAAAGAACAAAACAAAACTCTAATGGTATAGTGAAGATGATAAAAATATTGTTACAAAGCTCGATCACTCGTCATGCTCGGCAACTCCTCGCAGCACTTTACAATCTCGCACAGAGATCGCATGACAAGCGGATCAACCTCGTTGATCAGATCTCCTCTCACCATGGACCCGCCAGATCCCCCGGCGCGCAATGTCGTTACGATGTGCGCGATACACCGCGACAGCCCCTGCTGCAGCTCCCTGAGGGGAACATCGGAGACCGGGGCTGAGTGTGCTGCCGGCGTCATTGTTGGCACAGCAGCAGCAGCCGGCATTGGAATCTGAGTCTGTCGCGACGCCGAACGGGTCCCGAGGCCGAGAAACATGCTGGAGCGCTTCCGCAACGACTTTGGCGGCGGAGGTGATGTCGTCATGTCCTGCATCCCTTGCATGCCCTGGAGGCCGAGTAGGGAGGCCGCCTTTTTGGGGATGGAGTCATCCGTGATGATGCTGCTATTGCTGGGACTCGCGGGTGTAGGTGGTCTCGGCTGCGACTGCATCGTACTGTTCTGAACCATGGGTGAGAGGTAGTTGTAGGCGACAATGTGGGCGTAGAGGGCGTCGCAGAGCCAATCTGACCCTTGGGGAAAGACACTGCGAATACGAGACCACTGGGGCGGAACGAGGGTTGCCGTTGACGACAGCGATAGGGAGGCAGAGGAGGGGAGATCGAGGTTGGAGGAGGATGCGCCGCGGGAGCAGCAGCGGCGGTTGAGGTTGGAGGTGCGGCGGGAGCTGAGCCAACGCCAGCGTTTCGGAGACGCGGGCGGGGTGTCTGGGCGGAGAGCCTCCGGGGCGGCTGGTTGTCTGACCTTGCGGGAGTAGCTACGGATCGTCTCGATGGAGAGGCTGGAGCAGAGGAGCGTTGTCTCGGGGAAGCATGTCACGGAGACGCGGAGGGATTCCATCACGTTGGGAGGAAGGGGGATGCGGCGGCTTTGGTCGTCCGAAGGGGGGGGCGGGATGTCGATCGGATCCTCGAGCCAGGTGTAGGATGTGCTCAGAGACGAGGTAGGCCGAGACCTTGTCTGAGCCTGAGACCGGGGACGAGGGGTCGGGGTGGTGTATGCTCTTGAAGGACCGCCGGCGCCGGAGCGGGAGGTCGGACACGGTGTTACGAGTAAAGGGGGAGCCAGGCCCTGGCAAGAAGCTGGCGTTGGCGTGTCTTGCGCGTCGAGGTAGCGGAACCATGGCTCGAGTTCCTCCTTGAGGTCGGAGACGATGGAGCCGCGATCTGTCCCGGGCGCGACGACGTGATCGGTTTGCAAATGCCGTGAAGACGCATGCGAACGCGAACGAGACCGAGTAGAGATGGCCTTGCGAGCGTCATCAGTAAATGAGACGCGGTGCTTGAGCGATGAGCAACGCGTGGGCACGGCGATGTCGACCGAGTGAAGTGAGTGAATCGAGTGTATCGAATGGCGGTTCTGCTCCTTGGCGACCGTAGCCACGGCCGCCACTGTCGGGTCCAGATGCAGGCTTCGGGCCCGGCTTGTGGGCCGGATGTAGCCCTCAAATGGGTTGGACAACCGGCGCGTAGTGGCTGCGGCATTGGCGCTCTTGGCCCGCGGCGGTGATTCGTTGATGGACCGGTCACCTAGTCGGGACAGCGGCCGCATCGGCTTGATGGGTGTCAAAACGGGCGATTGAACTAGGCTCTTGCCGAGCTCGGGATGGTCCGCCGGCGCGTCTGGCTCAAAGTCCATCCAGCTCTCCAAGCTTCCCTCTGCTTCACCTCCGAAGGAAACAACTCGTTTTTGCGATGAGGAGGATGCGACCACAGGCTGGCTCGAGGCGGAGATGGTGGTGTCAGCAGTAAGAACAGAATGTTGGCGAATGTGAGGTGACTCGGCGGCATCATCTTCGCCGTCGAGGTCGCCCCCGGCCATGCTAAAGGAGTCACCGCTCGAGCTTGAGGCAGCATCTGAAATGCCATCGTGGCTCGCGTCACTGGCCGAGCTCTTCTCGTCGATGGCACCAAGAGGCTGGAATTGGGCTACACCGTTGGGATGGCATGGTGCGCCGAGGATGGTGGGAGGTTCGGCGGTGTCGTCGTCGTCGTGCCAGTCGTCTTCATCTGAGGCGAGAGCAGGCGAGGGCGCGCCGGCAGTCATGTTCTTGGCGGCGAAGATGAGAGCAGAGAACTCAAGGTCCTGAGCCAGCAGCTCCGGCAGGTTGCAGTCCATGGTCGGTTCCGAGGCTTCGGCCATGGCGCCGGCTCGGATGCCTAAACGTTCGGGGTGGTATCCGTACGAGAGGTCGGTATGCAGCTGCGGATGCGGATGGTAGTGATGGTGGTGTGGTTGAAACTGGGTTGGCAGCGGTAACGAGACAAGACAACAGATGATCGGCTGCGGGCTGAAGATGGAGCTAGAGCTTGAGCTAGATCTGGAACTTGAACTGCAGTTGGAGCTGACGTTGGAGCCGGTGCTAGAGCTGGAGGGCAGGGTCAGTGGCAAGAGGTTTTTCATGCTCCGGACGGAGCGTCTTCGCCCCAGGACCGGCGGACGGGATGTTTTAAAGGTTGTTGGATAGATGTTCCTTGCAGGGAGGGCCTCGGTCGCGTGTGGGGCAGGGAAGGGAGCTGGAACGTCTAACGCGAACATGGGGTGCATGCCACATGGGTTGATGCTCATGCCATTGGGCGAGTCTCTGAGAGAAAAGGGGAGAAACTTCAAGAGCCAGGGGTGGTCGTTGTTCACGAGGATGCTGGCCGCTTGGGAGCTGCTCAGCCTTTAAGCTGCCAGGGCTGACGACAGGGAAGGGCATGGGGATGGGCTACGGGCGTGTATTCGTAGCCGTGTGTATCCGTACCACGTCCACAATGCTCCAGCGAGGATGGACACCCGTCTGCTCACGTCTGTGGGCAATGGGCAGAGAGGACGGAGCAGTAGGGCAGAAGAAGGGACTCTCGCTAGTAGGGGTCCAAGGGAGGACCTTGTTGTTCGATTTCCACTGCTTCTATCCTGCTTCTGTTTCTTGCGTATGAGAAGGGGGGGGGGGGGGGACGGTATCCGTAGGCAAGGAACGATGTATCCGAATATACAATGACCGAAAGACAATTGTGTGGTCGGATCCGGGATCCCCAAAGAGGGCACCCTGTGACTGTTGGAGAGTTGTGTAAGAGTGAGAAAGGGCCCACGACGTGACAAGGGAGATGAGTTGGGTAGGGGGGTGTGGCGGCAGAGAGCTCCGTCTCCGAATACCTCGAGGATGACGACGAGGGATCGAGAATGAGAAAGATTGCTTCCCAGATTGCCGGAGGGGAAAGCTGCGTATGCCGTGACACCTCGAGGGCCACAATAACAACAACAACAACCACAATCAATATAGGTGCGATACACGTCGCCGGGCTTGCCGCGCCATCTCTGACAACCGACACGGAGGGAGGCTTCAAGTATTCTATAGACCGTAGGTCCGTAGCAAGACAAGAATGCTGACTGCCATTGTTAGTTGTGAGAGTGAGACACAAGTTCGCCATGCATGGTGCTTTTCGCCCTTGCGTCGTCCGCACCTCAACTATGCATGCGTAGTCGGTACAGTGTGGTAGTCAAGGCCGTCCGTCCCTTGGCTATGGTGTTCTTTTCTTTTCTCTCTCCCGGGGCGTGCAGAGTGTCTGCGAGCCAAAGCATACCTACTACCCGGGCCGTCCACTCTGCGTGCCCCGTACGGCGTGATACCTCGCTCTTCTCGCGAGACCGTTGCGATTTGCGAACCAGCGAGGGAACCAGTCCAGCGGGACTCCGGAGCTCACGGGATGGAGACACCTAGAATGGCTGGGTCAGGGGCAGCAGGCCTCTTAGCGTTGAGAAGCGAGTGAGAAACGGCAAGCATCACGTCCCCGATTTTCGGTCCCCCGAACGAACAATTACAACTGAGGTGGTGTACGGAGTACTAACACAGAGTCACTGGATCCTGTATCCGTATCGTCGGACTGTCGAATGGTCGAAGAGAAAAAAAGCAATGTGGGCGGATGTGGGCGAGGGTCTCTTGTGCCTTCAATAATGCTACGCTGTTAGTGGACTCTCTGTGCACATCTGCGCTGCATACGGCACTTCGCTGCCACACGGTTGCAGAAGCAATATTGGCCTTATTTAGCGTCGAAGCTTGGAAGGTGGGTTGGCGTCTGATTGTGTCCGAAGAAAGCATGCCTCGCCTGTGAACTGTCATAAAGTGTCCCGACCCGAGTGCGTATTCATGACACATGGCCGTGTCCACCGTGACTTGTACGGTGGAGGCTTAAACGGCTGCGAAATGGAGGTTGAAAGAGTTTTCTCCTCGAGCGAGTTTGTCTTCTCCGCGAATAACATCCACCACGTTGCACTGGGATTTCCGCAATCAATTGTTGGTGAAGGATGACACAGAGGAATCGATCACAAAATCGAGTTCCGAGGGATCGAAGCGAAGGGTCCGCGAAGAACAGACTTGACTCCAAAGAATCGTCCAACGGCCAGCGACCAACGACCAACACGGCGGATCAGATCCCTGGCAGGCCGCAAGGAGCCCCATCGCGTATTCCATGTTAGTGCAACCGGCCCAGGGCGGCCGAGGCGTCTGTGTTGCTGCGTCTGCAGCCTGCATCTTGTATCCGTACGCAGTACCCGCATGTGTACTTCGTAGACAGGCCTTGTGCGGCGGCACGCACACGATCGTCGCGGGTACAGCAGCTTGCAATGCAAACCGTAGCACAAGAGGCCCTGACATCTGCCTGGAAGGCTTGCAGTTCTGTTTCTTCTGCTATTGTCATTTCCTCTTACGACAGTGTTGGCGAACACCAAGTCTCAGCAAGTGATCTCTGCGGCAGATGGCAGCTATGTGTCTCGGCACTGCTTGCCCGGACTTGTGCTCCGTACAATGCGTGTCTGCGGCGTGCGCATGTTTTTGTATGTGGTATGGATATGTGGATTCTGTATCCGTACGATACGGTTGTATGTGTGTGCGTGTGGCGGCTTGGAATCGTCTCTCGGCTCTCCCTTTTTTGTTGTCCCCTTCCGGATTGACTGGCCCTGCCGAGATCAACAGGAGGTTGAGGGGCGGCGCAGCAGACCAGCAGAGAGGCCAACCGTGATAGGGTAACGAGAGGGTCGATTCCCGGGCATCGTCCTGTATAAGCCAGGAAGACCGGCGATCTGGTTCCCTCGCCGCACGCTCGGATGTCTGAGAGTTGGGGTAAATGGACATCGCAGTGCCGACCTTTTCTCGATTCATTCTTTCTGAACGATCATCAGCGGAACACCTTCTGCCGCCGCTCAGTCTGACCAGTCTGTACTCTGTCTTGTTTTCTCGTCGTTGATGGGGTGAAATTGAAAGGTTGCATCGCATGCCATCTGCCGCCTTCGCAGGTTGCATGCGTCGCGCACTCTGCACAATGTTGTAATTTGTCGACGCATCCCATGCTTGCTGCTCCTCCGGCTCTTGGGCAGACAGGGCCCTGAAAGGTCATCATTGGATTAAAATGCGACATCGATTCGTACCCTCCCCCGGCTGTTCAGGGCAGCGAGCATGGGTTGGGGGCCTGCATGGACCAGGGCATGTAAGCCCAGCAAGCTGTCCCTGGACATAATTGAAATTGACGGCCCAGAGCCAACCGACTTGAGAGATCGCGACTACGTACGCGTTTCTGGATGGAGCAGTCGAAAAGTCGAAGGGCGGCTGGCAATCTTGTGACGGGTTGATGACCTGCTTTGGTCAATCGTCATCTACCAAACAAGAGGATCGTGAGGGACGCAATGGGACCCGCAGGCTCCCTTGCCCTCGTCTCGTCTCAAATTCCAGAAGGGGGGCGCCATTGCTGATGTCGTCGCCGTATACAGCAAGGCATGTGTGAGGTACTCTGTAGATTACCGGCATATTGAATCAGTGAATCAGGACCGAGCACAGGTCTCCGTACGTGCAAGGCAACGGCTGAAAGCTTAGGTATCCGTAGTACCGTATTAGATTGCGGGATGCCTCGATCCTCAACTGTCAAGACTCAAGCGGCAGCAACTAGCAGGCCTCCTGTTGGCGAGCTGCAGATGAATTATGATTGTATCATGGATGCAGATGGCAGATGCAGCCGGGGCGTCACGTCAGACGGATGCCCGAGACCCAGAGCACAGAGCTGATGAGATAGCCGGCGATCCTCTGATGAAAAAGAAAGGTCTGGCCGGTAGCGGTGAGTGATACGAACAGGATGCGACTGAGGCGGTATCGAGCACGTAAGACAACAGAGGTCGTGGCCGTTGGCGGCTTGTGAAAGCAAAGGATTGTCTAGGTAGATTCCCGCTAGAAACCAAGGTTGAACGGTGGAACTGAAGGAGATTGGCGAATCAAGACAATAGAGTGTGGACTCTGAGACGGGCTTGGAGGCGTACGCTAAAGATGCGAAAGGAGAGACATGTCTTGTGGAAAAACATGGCATAGAAAGGTTCTGATGAAGTTGAAGTGGTGTCGTTGGTGGTTGGCTGTAAGTCGTTTGGCGATGTTGCAAACTCGCGAGGTGCAGGAAGTAAGGGAGCTCCAGGTAGCTGCACCTGCCCAGTTGAAGCTGCTGCCCCGTGCGCCCCTTCCCTCCCATAAGCCAGACCGCGTGGAGACCGTTGTTAGTGTTTCTAGGGAGAGAAGTTAGCGTTCCTGGAGCTCCTTCTCTGCTGTAAGGGTGAGTTAGTGGCTGAATTATAGGTAAGCTACAAGCTGAACCCCTCCGTGGCGCCTACGCGAGACGACGTCTGGCGGTCATCCGCTGTTAGCGTATTTTCTAGCTGCCCTATTTGCACTATCAACTGCACGCACTGCACTGCCAAAGGCCCTTGGCGACCTGAACCCAGGTGCCAGGGGTGAGGGGGGGGCCGCTTCCGTGGTGGGGCCGTTTCTCGATCGCTATCGATAACGCACCTCGGAAAAAGTGGATTCGAATTTTTTCATCGTCCTTCTCAATGTGACAACCAGCCGGGTCTTTGGCCTCATCACTTCTCACCCTCAACCTCACTATCAACTTTTCCAAGTCTCATTATTGGCTTTTCCAATCTCAACGCCACAAGCATACCGGCGTGTCATAAAGCGACTCAAAGAAGGAAACATTGCTTGGTGCTAACGCCAGCCATTGATCCTGTACTCTCGCTCCCGCCCTAGCTCTTGCTCTGCCTCTCGCGTTCGCACTTCGAAAACCTGGAGAGATCTATCTGCGTCCAGTATCAAACCCTTCAACGTGGTTTCGAAGACTCGAACAGTTCGCCTCGACCGATCGACGCCACGCCCATCTCGAAAACTCGTGGCACTGATTCACTTCCCGAGCACGAGGACAGAGTCTTGTTCACCTCGTGGCTCTAGGCAACGTCGGCTTCTATTCTCGAACCCTGCCGTCGATTCGCCTGGTCTATTCCACCCCTTGCGTCCACTCACCCGAGCATCCGGAGTCAGAGCCGCTCTCGGATAATCTCTGCAGCCTCAGATTCCGACGAGCCCGCGGCCTATCCGGCCTTCACCACCCTTCCGGATCCCGCCTCGTTGTTACTCGCCCTCCACCATGTTATCGGAAGAATTCTACTCCTGTATCTGCGGCCCGCCTATTGCGGCAAACACGGCCGTGTCCAAAGATATTGGCATCTACGCCCATACTCTCAGCCCCAGCTACGCCGTCAAGTCAACTCTCAAGAAAAGCACTACCCCGGCTCACTGTTTGGCTGTCAGTGACTCGCATGTCTTTGCCGCCCAGCACGAAAAGTCCCAGGTCCATGTCTACTCAAGATCGCGGGGCATTCAAGAAACAGTCATTACCTTCCCAGAACGGATTCGGAGCTTGGCGTTGATTGATGATGTCTTGGCGTTAGGGACCTCCGAGGGCAGGCTGATCTTGTGGGAGGTAAACATCTCCTATTCCCGGATCGAATTCCAAACTTGTTGTTGTGGCTAACGAAACAACAGACATGCACTGGTCGCCAGCTGGTCACACCACCTTGCCACGTCCAAGCCGTTTCGTGTCTGGCTGTCACGCCCTATCACATCCTCACAGGCTCCGAAGACTCTAACATTCACGTTTGGACATTGTCCCGTCTGCTAGAGCTGGATGCTTCAGTGGAGAGCGAGCCAGACCGTACGCTCTCTAACCACAGGGCTGCCATCAAATCGCTCGCTATCAGCGGGATTGTCAACTCGGAAACCAACATCTGCGTATCGTCCAGCAAAGACAAGACCTGCATCATCTGGAACTATCAAACGGGCGATGTTCTGCGTACGCTGTTGTTCCCCACGGCTCCGCTGTGCGTTTCCATGGATCCCTGCGCTCGTGCCGTCTTCGTTTCATCCGAGGACAGGGCTCTCTATCTCATAGAGCTCTTTGGAGACAAGCCGCTTATTGGCCCGAATAGCACTGAATCATCGTCGACTGTCGTTCAAGTCAATTCACCGATTGGAGTCGCTGATGAAGATGCTGGCTCGGCTTTGTGCTTGGCACTGAACCATGATGGCACAACAATCTTATCCGGTCACACAAAAGGCAAAATCTTGCAATGGCAGCTGGCCGAAAACGGACACCCCACAGAGTTGACAGACCTCAATGCCTCTGTGACGAACTTGGTGTTTCCGCCATTGCTGCAAACACCTCGATCCACAAAAGCTGTTGCGGTTGTCAGGCCCACTCAGACCGAGCGGCAACTCACCTTCACATCTCAACTAAACACGAGTCTCGAACAAGAGACGAGATTCGGCAAGATGCTCAATGGCTTTGGCTTGCCTGATGATGCGCTTGAGGCGGCCATTCTCTCGTTCCAGGAGTCTCATGCACAACAATGTGCCACGGATGAAGAGGCTCAGCAGGAGACTGAAGAGTTGTGGAATATTATCAACGAACAACGGGCGCTACACAAGCTGACTATGCAGCCGTACCTCGAAGCCAAATCATCTCATACCTGAGAGCGTTTCATCTTTCCTTCAACCAAAACCAGACGGCGGCTCGAGCCTTCAATTGACCTTATCCAAACTTTTTTTTTTCCCTTTCAATTTCTCCTTGTCTTCGCCTCTCGAGTCATTTGAGGAATTGCATCGGAACCACATCCATCTTGAGCAGAAGAATCCGTGAAAGCTTGATGATTCGTCTCGCATGACTAGCACGAATCGGCCGCGAATCATCTTTGTTTAGCAAACACCTAGAACCCGTCATGCTGGGGTGGTCCGGACCTATATAAGACGATTGTTTGGAGTACCTCGCGCCTCAAAGCTTAGCCTTCGGCTATCGGCCTGTTGTTGATCAATCTTTCACACAACTTCCCGATATGAGGCCAGCCTGGCGAGCCGCGGAGAGATTTCCTCGAACCAGGGTCCGGGGGGGTAAGAAACTGCACTTGTCAGAGGTGTTCCCGTCTTTGCCACAGGATCTCATGCGCTCAGGCTGCCGTTCACCCAAGTGTTCGTTTTGGGTTGTCACCACCAGACAAACAGCCCACAGGATCCCATTGAAACCGGTTTCGCATTCGTCAGGTCTGGAGCTGCTACCTTGCGTCAGTGGGGTTCGTCATGACTGGACGACAGCTACTAAAATATCAACAAATAGCCAGCCTTGTCGCTCGGTTCTTCTGACTTAGGTTCGACTCGTTGTGTGAAGTGAGAGAGAGATAGAGGAAGACATTTGACGACGAAAACGACCCGAAGATACACAATGAAGCTGAGCGCTGTAGCCACCCTCTTCACCGCCCTTGCGGCGGTGACCATTGCAAACCCGGTGACACGGTCGCACAGCCACGTCGTGCACGAGGAGAGACATCCCGCGCGAAGAGAATGGGTCAAGAACCACAAACTACACACTATGGCCAGGCTGCCAGTACGGATTGGTCTTGCTCAGTCAAACCTTCACCGCGCAAACGAGTTCATGAACGATGTGGCACACCCCGACTCGCCCAACTACGGCAAACATTGGACCCATGATGAAATCGCCGAAATGTTTGCACCGAAGCAAGAGTCCATTGCTCTGGTCATGCAATGGCTTGAGAGCGAGGGCATCCACCGGAGTCGTGTCGAGCTCACAAGAGGTCGCAACTGGATCCAATTCAATGGCACAGTAGGCGAGATTGAGCGGCTCTTGAAGACTGAGTACCACATGTACAAGCACGAACAAGGTCACAAGCACGTGGCCTGCGACAAGTACCACGTCCCGGAGCATTTGGTTCAGCATATCGACATGATTACGCCGACTGTTCACTTTGATCAACGCATTGGAGAGCAAAGAAAGAACACCAAGCATGATCTGGAAGAGCACCACATTGAAGAGCTCAAGAAGCGGCAACTCAGGAAGCGTGAGCTCGCCAAGCGAGACGTTGCTACTGGCGGCAAGAACCCGGCCATTCAGGGCAGCCCGGACAGCGGCTTCGGACCCAAGCAGGGCGCAGTTGTCATGAACGCTCTCATGGATCTCAACCAGTGCGATTCGATGATCACTCCAGACTGTCTGCGGGCACTCTACGCCACCCCTCCCGGGTCGCTCAAGTCATCCAGCAATACTCTTGGCATCGTCGAGTACACGCCGCAAGCTTTCCTCCAGTCGGATCTGGACATGTACTTCAACGAGTTTGAGCCTCGTGCGAAGGGTCAGGGCCCGATTGTTAGCCTCGTCGGAAATGCCGTCGTACAGACTACAAACCAGAGCTTCCGCTTCAACGGCGAGTCTGCGCTCGATCTGGAGTTCGCCATGGCCATGATCCACCCTCAGACGACAACTCTGTACCAGGTCGGTGACCTCAACCAGGGTGCCAGCTTCAACAACTTCCTTGATGCCATTGACGGCAGCTACTGTACTTTCCAAGGAGGCGGTTCCAAGGACCCCAACATCGACGGGCAATACAGCCAAAAGGTCTGCGGCTCCGCCCCCATGGTCAACGTCATCTCCACAAGTTACGGCTTCAACGAGGCAGATCTCGGCAAGAAGTACGTGGAGCGCCAGTGTGCCGAGTACATGAAGCTCGGCCTGGCGGGCGTCACGGTACTCTACTCCTCTGGCGACTCTGGTGTTGCCGGCAACGGCCAACAATGTATCGACACCCAGACTGGCGCATACAATGAGGGCAAGCAGGGTATCTTCAACCCTTCTTTCCCTGGCGGCTGCCCTTGGGTCACATCTGTTGGTGCCACCCAGGTTCTAGAGGGCTCAACTGTCCACACCCCGGAAAGTGCATGCCAGAAGGCTATCTTCTCTGGGGGAGGCTTCTCCAACGTCTTTGCGATTCCCGACTACCAGAAGAAGATGATGGAGCAGTACTACGCCAAGAGTGCGCCGCCATATGGCGCAGATCGGTACAACAACTCCAAGACGGTGCGAGGATTCCCGGATATTTCCGCCAATGGCGCCAACTATGTCACTGCCGTCAACGGCAAGTTTTCGCTCTCTTTCGGTACCTCAGGTAAGTCTCACAGTCATTGTATGTAAGCTCTCTGCCACAAGGCCTAACTCGTTTGCAGCATCGGCGCCGGTTGTGGGATCTATTGTCAACATGATCAACGAGAAGCGTATCGAGGCGGGCAAGAAGCCTGTCGGCTTCATCAACCCAACGCTCTACGCTCACCCCGAGATTCTCAACGATGTGACCAACGGCGACAACCCAGGCTGCGGTACCAAGGGCTTTTCTGCCGTGGCAGGATGGGATCCCGTCACCGGCATGGGGTAAGCAAAGCATTTACTTCCATAACTCGGATTTTGCAAACTCAAGACTAATCACGAACACTAGAACACCTAATTACCCTGAGATGGAGAAGCTTTTCATGAGCCTACCCTAATTGTAAAATAATGACCGCGCCATAGTAGTGGCGTTCGGCGGCGCAAAGAACATACACACCACCACACGCACAATGTCACATATATAGTGCTCTCAAGAGACATATATTCAAAGACGCGGGATATTTCTTTCTTGCCCAACCCCCTTTTTGTGGCCGCGCAGTGTAGAACTGGTCAGCTGCAGGGTCAGGATACCAGGAGCGAGGGGGCAAAGCATTGTAGATCATTAAGCATTAATAGAGGCACTTTACAAAGATGGCAATGTGTCATTTGAGTTGTCTGAATGTGAAGGTCCTGAGATGGCCAGTGTCTTTCGTGGTGCAAAATGGAATGGACAGTACTAATAGCCTTCATATTGATAGAAACACTAGTGCTGATATAATCTCACTAAAATAAAAGGTGGTACAGGTTCGGCGGCGTCCACTTCGGGATTGACAAAAATCAGAGGTACAAGGCGGGATCGGCCATCCGGCACGTTGGGGCGTAGCGGATTAGTAAAATGCCGCGCCCCGAAGGCCGCTAAGCTAAACGCCGAGGGGAGAGGAGGAAACCGCGTTTGCATCATAGGTCCGTTTCCTGCCCCGAAACGTCGAGAAATAATTCCCATTTGCGCCCTTCACTGCCGACAGCTATTTGTGTTTTTCGCAACCGCAACTCCCACTCACGACGACCTTTTCCCCCGGTAGGAAACATTACACGAACTCGAGGCACCGATAGGCTTTTTCGTACGGCACGCATACATAAAGCACACACGATGGCGACGGCGATGCAAGCTCTCAAGGGCGATGCGCCGCAGCAGGCTCGGTCTCTGGTACGTCTTGAAGCAGCAGGCAACAATTTCCCATTATCTCTCCCGACATGTACCTCCTTGGATGCATCCTACTGTTTCTGGCTTTCCACAACCGTAACACAAAAGATCCAATGCCAAGACTTTTCTTCAAAGCGCATCAGAGAAAGAGCTTTTTGCTAACCTTCTGCGCCAAAAAAATATAGTACCGCCAGCTGTTGAGGACGGGCGACCAGTTCGCGGCATACAACTTCCGCGAGTACGCGAAGCGGCGGACGAGGGATGCGTTCAGGGAGCACCAAAAGGTCGAGGATCCGAGGCAGGTGCAGGAGTTGATTCAGAAGGGAATTGATGAGCTTCAGAAGCTCAAGGTTAGTGGTTTCCTCTCCCCCTACTTACCTGGTCCTACGAGGTCAACCCTATCGTCCTCGTCGACAAGCTTTATTCTGCATGACGACGAAGATGGAGACAGGTGTTCGAGGAGTACAGTTAGAAAGATGGAAGTCTGGGGCTAACGGTTCGATAATAGAGGCAAACCGTCGTCAGCCAGTTCTTCCAGTTTGATAGGTTAGTGGTCGAGGGCGGCCCTGCCGGCAAGCAAAAAGGCGACAAGGGCGGTATTGTCAGGCAAAAGGAGCAAGGGTAAGTTCCTCTACCCCGTTCTAGACAAAAGCCGGGGGAAGATTGAAAACTGACATCCACGTCCTTAGCTTTAACTAAAAGAACGAGACCACCGGAACGAGGAGCGAGAGCGGAAGCCAACCTAATCACGTCGCGAGCTCAAACGAAACGATGACTCGGGATCTTTTTCTGTACTATATACTCAAACGGGAGGGGGGGAGGCAAGGCAAGAAAGAAAACGGCGGAAGGGATGGGGTGTATGACCATGAAAAGGGGGCGAGGAGTCAAGATATTCTCTCAACTTATGAAAGAAAAGGGGGGAAATCGGCGCGGCGGCAATATTACTCCCCAAATGAAAAACACTCCTCTCTGGAGTGTTGTCTTCTTATTTTTCCAACCAGGGCTTTTTTGGAGCATATAGACACGGCAATGGAGTTTTCTATGACTGGGGAGCCTTGAACACCTGATTGTGGGTTAAATTCCTTACTGGTGTCTTGAGATCATGAAGGGCACGGTGTGATGTTTGAGACGGAGAATCGATGTTGAGGACGACTGACAAAATTCGACTGCGGCTCGTGGTTGTCACCAAACGGAGGCTTGCAATCCTGAGGGATGGCGGATGGCAAATGACGGAACAGCCGGGTGAACTTATTGTTGCGCACGGATTTATCACGGCAATCTGATCAGAAGAACGTGAATGTTGCCTCTGGGTCTCAGCTATCCGGTATGATTTGTATGAGACTCGCCATCGAGTGCTATCGAGATCGATGTTCTCCCTGGCCTCGCGTGCCTGTTGTGGGCATACACTCTGATCGAGACACATAAGTCACGGTCTACTCAGCACGCATATCTCACCCATACTTGTTTCCTACCTTATGACGCATACTTTCAGCAGGTAAGCTGATAAAATCATGGTTGCGGACCTCTCGACTGCTTGAGGTCCAGATTTCGATTCCACACCGAGATCTCACCGAAGAATGGCCTCGGTGTATGAGACCCAGCAGCTGACTAAGCGCAGCCGTTCTGGCGCGCTTGCCACCTTTAGAGTTCGCGACGAGGCTGCGTCTCTCTGTGGAGCCAACCCCAGGCAGTCTACGGCTACCTTACAGCAGCTCGTTCATCAGCAGCGAAACAACATAGCGTCCGCGCGCGTCGCATCAATTATTTCCAAATAGAGGTGCACATCGCAGTTCCTCCTTAGCCGCCACCAGCCTGCGCCGTCGAATTCATTGTTATTTCCAGCCTTCGCGGACCATTGTCGCGGAACGACTAGAGCTTCGTCGCTGCGCGCGACCCTGCATCAATTGGAATTGGACCAGCTTCGAACCCCTCTTGGATACTGTGACCGCGGACGTTGCCTTGAAATCGCGTCTTCACAATGGCGCCAGGAGTAAGTTTTCCTAGAAGAAGACTTGAACTCGAGTCGAATTCACCTTGCGACCAGTGGCAAGCACGTCTAACAAGTGAACTCGGTAGACTCGACGCGCGAATCGTAGCGGATACACCGAACACGATGACTTTGAAGGTCTCCCCGTGCGCCAATGGCGCCAGGAATGGGTGAGCGTCGAGCCCCCAGCGCCCGCCGAGACGACGCAGAAGAACGACATCTGGGACGTCGAGCTCCCCTGGGGCATGCCCAAGGACGCGGGTCTGCTGCCCCAGCACAGCCAAGACCTCCTCCGCGCCGCGCGATCGGGTGTCCTTTACAAGAGGCCCGCGCCGACCGAGGAGGAAGAGGCCGACGCCGACGCCGTGCCCGACAAGCCGGAGAAGAAGGAGGACGAGGCGGAGACAAAGGGCTTCCAGATCAAGGTGTGGAAGCAGATCAATCGTAACTCGGAGGGCTCCCCCGTCTCGCATCTGGCCAAGCGCAGGAAGGGTACCGTGACCATCTCGTCCAAGACGGTCTCAAGCCACGTTCCCGGCGCGACAGTCACAAAAGCTACTGTGCGACGAGTCGATGCCGCAGGAAACCCGTATACGCAGGAGATTACGCTGCAGGAGGGCCAGGCGGTCGAGGGCGAGATCATCTCGACGACTGTTGTGGCCGTCGCGGCTGTTGATCCCGCGCAACAAGCGCCGCAGCGCGTCCGACGACCACCGCCACCCAAGAAGAAGAACAAGCCTGGTCCAGGACGCGGCCGCAAGAAGAAGGTCCTGCCTTTGCCTGCGCCGGCGGCGCCTGGCGCACCGGTTGCCGCTCCTCCAGTAGAGGGTGCCCCTGTAGCTCCCAAAGTCGAGGGAGCGGATGGAGCAGACCCTGTAAGTTTACCAGAATACTTTTCATTCAGAGTATGTGACTAATTGGCTTCTAGGCTGTCAAGCAAGAGCGGGAGGACTCGAACAACCCCGACAGCGAGATGGCTGACAACGATGATGACGAGGGCGACGACGATGATGGTGATGATGGCGACGATGGTGACGAGGAGCAGCGCGATGGCGAGAACACAGATAGCCAAGACCAGGAAATGACCGACGCATCTCCATCTGTACCTACACCGACTGTCGACACAACGGCGGAACTGACCGACCCCGAATCACCCGTACCGAAGCGCGCTGCGCCGATGGCAAATCCCATCAACCTCGCGCCCCCCAACATGCACCTGGCAAACTCCTCTCCCAAGGGCAGCCCTCTCAAGAATGTTGTCTTGCCGTCCCCCACGGAGCCACCAGCCCAGTTTTCATCCATTTCAGAAGCATTAGTGCCCCCGGCGGAGCCAAAGAGCGAGCCTTTGCAGGCTGACATGCCGATGGCTGATGGGCCTGAGCCTACAAAGGAGCCCTCCCCGCAGGCTCCTATAGAATCACTGGATTCGCTTGTGCCTGACCAGCTACCTCCTGCCGACACTTCAGCGGAGCTTCACGATGCATCGACAGCGCTCCCGCCTGCCGAAAAGGTGGGCGACATCGTCTCGCCCATGGCAGAGACAAGATCAACCTTTTCGCTGGCGACGACTGCCGAGACCGATGCTTCGGGCACTAGGTTAGAAAGTGGCGATCAAACTGTGGCGTCGAATGACGCTGCGCAAGACTCGATGATGCTTGACGCTCCCGAGGAACGTCAGCCCTCTCCGGTCCCCGAGGCCCCCATGGCTCCTAAGATTCCGGGGCTTTCTGAGGCTCTTGCAACCTCGGAGGTACCGCCGCCTCCTGTCGAGGCGCCAGCGCCTCTTGTTGTGGAGGGCATCCCAGAAAAGAAGGAAGAAAGTCCTCTGGCTCCGCCACCAAGCACGGTAGAACCTGTTGCTTCCATTCTTGAGACCGAGCCCGCGGCACCTGTGGTTGAGGAGATGCCACTCGCGCCCTCTATGCCTGAACAACCCACAGAAGCCGTCGCATCACCGGCTAAGTCTCGAGTCAAATCGCCATTGAAGTCGCCAACGATTCCGGCAGCGGAGTCACCCGTCAAATCACCCGCTCCTCTGCTGGAACCTCCAGGTCCTATGGAGCCCCCCATCGTGGAACCTGCCGACATCCCACCCGAGATTCCTGTTGAGGTACCCGTCGAAGCACCTGCTGAGGAGCCAGCAGCCTTGCCGCCGTCAGGACCCCTCGAGCCACCGGTCGAGCCCCCCGTAGCACCTCTGGTCGAGTTCCCGGTTGAGATTCTAGTCGAGGTTCCTGACGTTGCAATGGAGGAGGCACCGGCAGAAATTCCCGTAGAGAAACCCTTCGAAGCACCGATCGAAATCCCAGCCGTCGAGATCCCCACCGCCGAACCGGAGTCGATCCCACCAGCCCCTGCTGAAGTTCCCATGGTGCCAGAAGACGACGGCCCGGATCTACTCGCCGGTTTGGAGACGGAGCTGGATCGACAAGCCGAGATTAGCAAATCCCCACTCCCCGAACCGCCTGCGGCCCCGCACCCGGAGCCGGCGGAGCTCCCCGAGATTGCGAATCCGGTGCCGTTGCCCGAGGTCCCGCCCATTGAGCCTGAGAAGCCCGCGGAAGAGCCGACAGAGGTGGCATCCGAGAATGCTCTGGCTCCCGAGGTTTCGGAGATTCAGGAGACAAAGATGGTTCCCGCTGCGCCTGCTGTGGCAGCGGAACCAGCACCGGCTGAGGAAGCCGCTGCGCCCACGGAGACGGCACCTGAGGAGACGGCACCTGTAGAGGAGGAGCCGGAGAAGAAGACGGAGGAGAGCTCGATTGATGCTGTTGTACCTTCAGCTGATGCTTAGTTTGCGTTTGCTAGAGTGGATTTGTCGAGGTTTACTTGTCCGGGGGTGTTGGAAGCTATTGGTGTTTGAAAAGGCGTAAAGGGTGAAACGGGCGAAAAGGCAAGCTTACTGCTTACCTTTGGTGTAAACTGTATGATGGAGTACCGTTAGATGTGTGATTTTGGAACACGAATACCGTTGAATCGGCAAAATTGTCCTCGTGACGTTTTTGCATAAAGTTATGAGTCTTGCACTGGCACAATCGACGATGTGATGTTTGAATTCTTCCAGGGAACATGATACATGCTCTCCCCAGGTATCATTCGATTGATCAGATGTACGGATATTTCCAACTGTGTACACAGAATCATATGCCATTTCCTTTTTCTTTTTTCCCCCTTTTGCCGCAGCCAGCAAAGGAAGGAGTCTACCATTCCAGAACAATACTATCCCAAATGAACCCCCTCCACGTCGTATTGCGCGTAAGCTGGAACGTAACCTCATTCTCCCCTTGCTTCAGCAATGCCCCGGGGACAGGGAACTCGAACAGTCGCCACTCGCCCGCCGCCGTGGCGCTGCGGTACACGGACGGGTCGTTGAGCAGGCCCGAGGTGGAGTCGACGCCGACGGCGCCGCTGGTGAGGTTTCCTATTTGCTGCCCGTTGGCGAGGACGACGCTGCTTGCCCCCGTGGAGTAGCCCGCCAGGGAAACAATCAGGTTCGCGGATGTGGGGACCGGGTTGGGTAGGGTGGGGATGCGGAAGGAGATTGTGTAGTTCCCCTTATAGGTTTGGCCGTAGCACCAGTCCGAGGTTTTGCTTGCGGAGCAGGAGCTGTTGCTGCTGCTGCTGCCGCTTGCGCTGGCGCGGAAGACGATGTTCTCGGGACACGAGGCGATGATGGCGTGGCCGAAGTAGGGGTCTCCTCCGTGCGCGAAGCCGAGGGATGTGCGGTCAAAGTCGCCGACCTGGAAGAGCTTGGTGCGTTTTGAGACGGCCCAGTTGAGTGTTCCGAGGTCCGTCGTCTGGTCTGCTTCGGTGACGTGGACGTCGTTGAAGAGGATGTGCGTCGTCACGTCGGCGAGGGCGGCGCCGGCGGACCAGGCTTGGAGGGCGTAGCCTGCGGCCGTGGTGCGGACGTGGGGGATAGAGAAGGCGCCCGAGGCGTCGGCGTAGGTTGTGTAGTAGTAGTCTGAGCCCATGTCGAGGGCTGTTTTGTTGGGGTGGTTGTCGCCGAGGAAGACGGCGGCGCCGGCGGCGGGGCGGCCGTCGGAGAGGAGGAGTTTGCCTTTGACGGTGCCGCGGGATTGGTAGGGTGCGTCGTCGAGCCAGGGGTAGGGCCAGGAGGCGAATTCGGAGGCGGCGCGGGATTCTGCGTCGGATTTGGAGCCGTCGTTCTGTGGGAGGATGGGTTAGTTTTCTGAAGGGCGGATAGGGGCAAGGAGGATAGGTAGTCAGGGGAGGGTGTTCACGTACGAGGTACCAGAGCCAGGGTCCCCACATCTTGCCGACGGGGAAGACGTCGACGGCGGAGACTTGGAAGTGCGTTCCGTGAACCATGTTGAGTTGGACGGCATCGCCGGTGGCGCTCTCACGGTGGACCTGAGGGGTGTCAGCGTGATGCTCCTGGAATCGCGGTTACGGATCAAACACATACCATGAGCTCCTGCTTCAAGTGATTGCCGTTGTAGTAGTCCTTGCCAGCATTGATATACCAGCTCCCAACCTCATCACCATACACGCCATAATACTTTTGCGTGCGGATGAAGTCGGAAAAGTCGTACTTTGTGATATACCCCGTGCCATCAGGCGTGCGCCAGGTCTCGTCCTGGACCTTGTTCTCTGGCAGGTAGTCGGCCAGCTTCGGCAGCGGCTTGTCGTGGAGGTCCGTCTTTCCGTTGGGAAAGGTGGTGTTGTCGAGGCGCCAGAGGGTACGGAACTCGCCCAGTGTGGGCAGGTTGCGGTTGACAAAATACTGGTAGGCGCCGGCGAGGCCCTGGAAGATGACCCAATGAAAATCACCGTCGTTTGCGGTGAACTTGACGTCGATAAAGGGGGTGCCTTCGTGGGTGCCCTTTTTGGCGATGGTGGCGGAGGACCAGGCGATGTCGTTTGCGGCGCCGTCTAGGGAAGTGGTGAGTATTAGTACGATTGGGAAGATTTGAGATTCGAGATGAGGGCATTCACATACTGTAGCTCACGTAGTGGCCGACGGCGTTTCCAACGAGGTCGCGGTCCTTGTAGTACAGCTTCACGCCGTACTTGAGGCCTTGGGTCATGTTCCACATATCGTTGCCAATGATCCACGTCTGATTGTCGACCTGCCTGAGAAAAGGTTCGGCCTGTGTCGGAGCCGCGAAGGCATTAGAAATCAATCCCCCGAGGGCGGCGGCGAAGAGATTGGTTCTCATCTTGGCAGACAGAGCTTCAATGTCACGCACGTCTGGAGAGAGAGCAACAACGACAAGAGTCCGCAAGGCCTACTGCTCGCTTGTATCCTTTTACCTGCTCACACAGGCACCGAGAGAAGACTAAATAAGTCCACTGACCCGAATGGCGATTCAAGACCCTTAATCGAGCCTATCCCAAACAAGCATTAAGCTGCGCAACCGGCACGCCGGTGCCGCTCTTCTCCTCATTCTTACCCCTCGTGGTTCGTGGGTTCCGTGGGGAAGAGGAGCCCATGGTTCGTACTGCTTCATTTCGCCCTGAGGATGCGGAGTGGTGAATGGTGAATGACTGGGGAGTCGACGTCAGTCGGTCAAGACTAGGGCGGGCGGATATCGCAAGCAGGGCACTACCCCGTTCCCCGCAATTCAAGTAAGCTTAGCTGCTAGCAAACGGCGAGCTTTGATGGGTGGAATTTCAGATATCAACCTAGGCGTGCCTCGCTCCTTTCGGGAGAGCGGGAGATTGGGAATTGGGGAGTGGCCCGGACTCTGAGCTCTGAGCGCATCTAGGTTTTTTTCCCTTGCTCTTGAGATCGCCAAGCTATCCCCGAGGACGCGTGGTGCTAGCTGCTGCAGCCTGCATTTGCTTGAAGTTGGGGGAATATTGGGCATGGGGTAACCCCGACTTCGGGGTACCATGGACCGAGGGTTGGGGTAGGTGCATCGTCCTATGAAGATTGACCTGCCCGAAATGCTCGTTGTGCAGTATCTCGCTGTCATGAACTGTCATGAGCTGTCGTTTGTTGTGACCGAGATTGCCGGTCAGTCGATTGGGTTTGGGGCTAAGATCTCCGGAGATGAAGGCACTGAGATGCGGTCCGAATTGCTTGGCGTTGAGATATCGTAGCAAAACAGGAGATCCAGGTAAGGTAGACAGAACGGACCACGCAGGGCAGACGCTGAAACCAAGTCAATGAGGGACTATGTATAATAAATTGTGCAATCTTACGAATACTTGCTCACCCTGCGAACGTCGGATCAAGTATCGGCTTTGCTGCGGCCTGCCAGGAGGGTAGCGAACTTTCTGTAGACACTGCTCCTTCAATCTCAACAATGAATTTGAGGGCATGGGCAAGGAAGATGAATAGGGCGTGACAGAATCCGAGCTCACGCTCTCGGGCTATGAAAAAGTTAATAGAGTGTTGTTGACTGGAGTGTAACCGTACAGAGTACCTACCTTGCGCAGGAGTAAGGCAACGTGTTCTTGAGAGAAGATGGCGAGTCAGAAAAGACACCAGCCACATATTCTGTGCACAGACCAAGGCTTGGGTTACAGTGCTTGTGGCTGAGTTCACGGCAGATGCGGTAGCGACAAGGGAGGTGCCGATGGAGAGCCTCGGGAAGGCACCTTACTATGCAACAAGCCAATCGGACTTTTGATTAATCAGGCATGACAAACATCAGGAAGGAGATTGGGAGGTTCAGTTGACGAGAGAGATATTCGTACACGATCAGCCTAAGAAACTACCATGGAGGGGGATGAAACTGCGCTATTCTTTGAGCCTACCGTGCCTGCCCAATTTCTTGCAGCTTCATGGGGAGTAATGCTGCTCAGTATGATCGGGTCGGGTACGGCGTTGCCCCTTCCTCTCGTCGGTCCTCTGGTCGGTCCTTCTCAATTGTGCATCTGGATATCGCAGGCACGCAGGATGATCTGGGCGTTTCCACAGTTTTCTGCTCAAATGTCTTTTTCTCCTTGCCATCAGGTAGTACAAATGCTTAACGTCAATATCAAATGCAAGATCTGCAAAGTACCAAAAAGTACACTTCTTCGGGCCACGTCAATAATTACAAGCTCCCACATAGCGCTGGGTCAAGATCGACGGCTACCCGAGAGCGAACCTATCATGACCACATCTCGCAGACCTCTGGAAGCTCAAGCGAACGCACAGAGGGACCCTTCCAAGTTCCCGCCCGGAGGTCTTTCCCATCCGTGTCAGTGTCTCACGGCACAGCAATTGGTTCAGATGGATCCCGAGCGGTCGGAACAAGAGAGACGCCAAGTCGGCGATGAATGGATACTCAACGGCCCGTCCGATGGAGACCAGCCAGACAACGCTTTCGGCGCCCGGCATAATGGGATGTTGAAGACTCGAAGTCGCCAGCCTGCCAGCCAGACACGGCCTACGGAGGCCGAAGTGAACGCCAGAACGGCCACCCACGGAGAAGGAGATGCCAGGGATCATAGCAACACGGGTGTTGACGAAACTTTCCACCAAGAACAAGAGCTTTAAAGTGTGCCCATCACGCCACTCACCACTGTTGCAAGCCCAGTCCTATTATTGTAAACCGAACTAACAGTAGCACTATGAAGGATTCGGCATCATCCGTACCCCGCGCCGCGTAGCGTGCCGCCAATCGCATCCAGAAGAATTCTCGCTGATATTCTGGTCGCTTCATCCTTTGCACCTGCATACCGGAGCTTCACTTTATATCACTTACATTTTGCTGAGTGCGACACCTACGCTGTATACCGTACAGAATACTCCGTACACTGCGTGACTGCGTAGGTGAATTGAACAGGGGCCCCAGGGCGGCGGAAAACTTGCCGAAGATGAAGGAAACATGAGGGAGATGAAGGTGACGGTGATCGATTTTATACGGCTCCGATCCGCGGTTGTGGACATGCCCGTTTTGACCCCCATCCGACGCTACCTTGCGCCGCAGACTCAGACTGAGAGGCATCCATTCGGCGGTTCTTTCACCTTCCCTGGCAATGGCAGGCCTGGATGAGACTGGACTGTTCCCCGCCGTCTCTTTCTGCCTTTCTCAGTTTCCGAGGTCCTCTCCGCATGACATTAATCAAGCCTCATCCAAGACTGACTCGCAGAGCCTGGCGAGACGCTATTCTCTCATTTATTCTTACGCCCGCCACGCCCTATCCTTGTCCTTGCGCCAGAGGAACGGCCATCGGCCAGTCCCATGATTGCCTCACTTCCCGCACCGTTGTGCAACATCAGACGCTCCCCAGAAAGACCAACCTCAAGTGCTCAATAACCTATCTCACTCCGTACACTACGCAGCTGTGACAGCCGCGCACCCACAATAGACTCTTGCAGCAACTCAAACCCCCACCGGGGTCGCTGAAAGTCAAAGTGACCGTTATTCGGTGTGTCTCGTGGATTACACTCAACAACGTCCGAATCCCACTGGGTTATCCCCTGTGCCAACCAACCCTCATGTCCATGGTCTGTGCAGCTTCAAAGAGAGAAACGCATGGTCCACCTCGTCCAAGAGCTTGGCATCTCCCTCGATATCGCACGTGGGCGAACCGGCACTGAAGACGTTCACCAACCATCAACCGACCTTTTTCAGCTTGTGTGTGTCTATCCCAACTTATTAACGCGTGGGGGCCCGTCAAGGATCAAGTAGGAAGTTCGAATCTTCGACCCTCTCTCCATTCGCTCTATTGATTAATCAAACAAAAAGGATTCCATCAAAAAAGTAACGTAGCGTCTCGCTCTTCGGGATTAGGGTCCGCTTCACGCCATCGAAGCCACGGCACACACCAGTGCCGATCACTGACGCGCCTCGAGCTCGCAGCCGGTAAACTCTAATCCCACGCTTGAACCTTTCAGGGGGACCAACGAGGGCAGAGCCTAACTGTTTGGGCCTTCATTTTGATTCCAGACCTGCGAAAAAAGAAAAAAGAGGATTACCGCCTGGATGGAAATACCCGCTCTTGTGCGTCCCTTGACGAGCATCTGGACGTGGAATGCCATCAAACAACGCGACCTCCTGACATGCTAGTCATATCATATTTCCCCTTCCCACCTTCTTTTCCGCCTACGATTACCTATAGTCGTCCCTTGGCCCCCACGCCCCGTCAAGCGGTCCCGGCTCCCGGAACGTGTGGTTTGCTTGCTTCTTCATCGACCGATTCCGTTCTCCACGAAATCCTTCACGACCAATCCCCAGGTTTCCCGTTCCCACCGGTCGTCAACTAGTTCCACATCCCCGCAGCTTCGGTCTATTTGACTCTTGTCTGTCTTTTGTGGTTTCCGGTTTGCCTGCATACAACCCAGGCTGGCACTCAACCCGGCAGACCCGTGAGGCTGGGCGCTGTCGACCCCATGAGCGATGGACTTTGATGAAGAAATCAAGCCAAACCTGACAACCTTGAATATGAGCTCCAACGTGAGCGTGAGAAGCGAGTCTATCGGCGCCTTCGACCCTGCTACCCAGCAGCAGAATGTGTCAAAACCGCCCATCAAGCGCAGGTCTCCAATAGCCTGCCGGAGGTTCGTCCTGCTCGCCAGTGCGGCGGACATTTCGCGAACTTGACGAGCTAAACAGTGTCCCAGATGTCGCCGAATGAGGAGCAAATGTATACATGAAAAGGGACAGCCGCCGTGTAAATCCTGCGCCGAAGCGGGCATACCAGCGAGTGAATGGTACCATCAGCACCAAGCAACGTCAGTGACGCGATCTCGAAGCTAATCAACGACAGCATCTTCCCCCAGCGAGGCCAGCCAGATCTCGACCGCGAGTATCGTCACCCTCGCTTGAGGGCCGAGAAGGCTGCCAAACGAGAAGCCGACAAGGCCCGACGCAGCGCATCAGACGCGCAAGTGCCCCGTGGTCCCGAAGCGCCAGCTCTTCGGAAACCCGCCGACGAATGGGAGCTTCTCCCACCGCTTCCCGAGATCATTGATGCCGTCCACGTCTTCACTCGCAAGTATTTCCAGCTAGGCTTCATTCCGAAGGAGCTTTTCCCCCAGCAGCTGCAGCGAGACCACCGATCCGTCAGCGTCTTCCTTCTGCTTGGCATTCTCAGTGTCTCGGCTCGCTTCTCGCCAGCCCTGGCCCAGAGATACCATGGGGAGATGGAAGCCGTCGACTTCTTCATGGAACGGGCCAGCAACCTCGCGCTTAACGAACTGTATCAAGAGCCCACTCTGGAGAGATGCCAAGCATTCTATCTATTGAGTTTAGCGCAGCAAGGCGGTGGTATGAGGAACAGGAGCTACGTGAGTTCCCTGCATGATGTATTATCATGGGCACTGCTGAACTTTTGCTAGATCAACATTGGCATTGCCACGAGGATGGCCGTCTTGATGCACTTGCATCGCGAGGAGTTCTACAAGATGAAGAATCCCACGAGGGAGATGATTATCAGGGCGGAATCTGCGCGCAGGACTTTGGTGAGTCGTTCATTGCATCAAAAGGAGGAAGCTTTGCTAACAAACAACAGTGGATGCTACACAGTCAGTGATCGCGAACGAAGACGAGTCGGCTTTTGCTAACAACATGTAGGCCAGGACAACCTTCACTGCGGCGCTCTCTCCCCCGTATCACTCGCTGCAAACGACATCACGGCTCTTCTCCCCAGCAACGAGGAAGACTTTGCCTACGGCCGCGAGCCATTATCGCGCGCTGCCCTCGAGGATACACCGCCAGCCCGCGAGAACCCTTCACTGATCCATCAACCATCTCGATCGCTGTTTGCGAGTCTGATGCAAGCACACTACTACTGGGGGAAAGTCGCTCGCCGAGCGTTGGCGACGATGAAGAGCGCCAATCCTTGGGACCCTACGAGCGAGTATGCCATTACAGCAAAGCAGATCCTAAGCTGGGAACAGCAGCTTCCGCAAGACCACCGTTGGAGTATGGTTCTTCTCAAAGGGCACAAGTCCGTTGGCGAAGATCTGGTAGGTGCCAAGAATCACTACGATGAGACTTGTCATTGACATGTTCAGGCCTACCTCGGAGTCACCATGATAACGAAACTCTGCAACATTGTGCTGAGGCGTGCGTATCTCGAGAAGTAAGCCCAAACACCATCTATCCTAGTACTTCTTAACGTCCTGACCAGCACAGCATTATCAAAACAGACGAGAAGGATTTGCAACGCAGGGCGTTTTTCGCAAACATGTCAGACGATCTCTTCCGGAATGTGCGAGAGTTATACGAGCAAATCGATGCTCAGTTCAGCGTCAGATCCTCGGAAGAGGGTGTAGGAGCCCAGATGGCGTCGTTCTGCGTCTACAGCTGTGGCCTTTTCTCGACGTACCTGGTCAAGTACCGGAAAAGTGAGTACTAAGAAGCTGTGGATATGACGGCATCGTGCTAACCATGACTAGTTTGTTCCGACAAAAACATCGTCGCGCAGGCTCCGAATATGCTCCAACGGTGCATGTCCATTCTCATCGAGTCCAAGCAGACTTGGCCCCTCGCCTCCCGCTGGCTCGAATCTCTTGAGCGTTTCTCGCGCGATCCTAAAGCGGCTGCCTTTAGTCTTGAGGGCAGTATGGCCGACGGCGTAAGTCCCCAAACCTTATACCACCCACTGGTGCACGAAAGGAAAAGCTGACGAGTATCTTGACAGAATGACCGAACCCTCCGACCGCTCCATCCCTCGCCATCCAACTTCTCAAAGGGCCCACGCGGCGATGCGCCAAAGTATCAGCTCCCAGGCCCGCCGGCAACCCCCTTGAACGAGAAGAAACCAGTGCCACCACAACACAGCAGCATCAGCAGCAACGCATCCAACAACGTCCTCCCTCCCCCAAGCCCGTCGCCGAGCCTACAGCAACAGCAGCAAAAACACCAGCAACACAACTCCGCATTCCCTCTCCCGCCTCTCATGAACACCACCCACCAACAGCAGTCCCCACTTCATCACCAGCAGCAGCAGCACCAGGCCCAACATCATCAAACCCTCTCGCCACACCAACAACATCACCTGCTACAACACCAACCGCAGCCGCACCACCAACTCCAACATCAGCAACGCCACCATCATCCTCAGACACCTCACATGCAACAACAACATCTACCCCCAGAACTACATCCACAATTCTCCCCACCACTCTACTCCCAAGCCCCTCCTCCCTACAGCCCAAACAACGGCATGGGCATGCTTGTTCAAGCTGCCTCCTTCGACACCACAAGCCCGATCCTCGGTGCGCCGGCGCAGCCTCCGCCGTCGACGAATCCGTACGATCCGAATACGGCCGCGGCGGTGGCGGCGTTCTACAATTCACCTGGATCCACCTCCATCGTCCTCGGCCCTGGCACGGACGGCTTCGAGTGCGAGCTCCAGAGCTGGTTCGATGGCACGGCGCCGGTTCAGGCGACAAGCTGGATCGGGAATGGGGCAGCTGGGCTGGGGTGGTTTGGGTCCACGTGAGGTATACTACCGAGATGGCCTCTATTGAGGCAGAAAGAGGTGGGAAACAGACATGACTCGGAGAAGAAGACGGAAAAGAGGTTGGAAAGCTTGTGCGTGTGAGAAATAATACTTTGGGTTCGAGCGTTTATATCTGAGCTATTCGGTCATTTCCTCTTTTTTACATCAACCTATTTAATCATATCTAGAGATTGGGCGCCAGGTCGGAAAATAAGGAAGGGGAAAAGAGAAGAAGAGTCAAACATTGATGCACCAAAATCTTGGAGGGCCGGCGCAAAATCATAGACGGAAGAACCTTTAGGTCATTGGGTCATTTTGGAACCATCTAGCCGTCATTATTCTCTTTTTCGGCCATCTTTCCGTACTCCCTTTTCGGGTTATGTTTGGCTTATAGATATTTCTAGATCGAGATACCAGAGTGAATTAAGTGCGTTTCCCTGCAGTGTTCTTGTTTCTGAACAGACGTGTTCGTGTGGATGGATTCTGTGCCATTATATAAAGCGCACTATTTTACGCCAATCCGCGGATGAGATTGAGGATCTGAGTGACGGGGGGGGGACTGTTGTCCTTGCGATGTCTGCTGAGTAACATTGATATCCATACTCATCAACTCAGGAGATAGGGGCACGTAGATCACTCCGGGAAGAACCGGACGAGCCTGAATACTTTAATCATGGAAATTCCCAGATCATCCATCAAACCCTTTTTTTCTTTTTTTTTTCCTTTTTTGGTTCATCCTTCGATTTGTCTCGTACAAAAACCACGGCTCGTTGAATAAAATTGTACGTAATGCTTCGAGCAAGAAACGCAAAGAAAGGCGCGAGGCAACCAATGTGTAGGAGTGCTTTACGCACACAATATTCGAGCTTCCCTACTTCAATTCTCGAGCATTGCAAAACAACTTCCCTTCCTGAAGTAAAAAGAACGTACCCGAGAGGCAAAGTTGATTTCGTTGCGGTGAAAACGCACCTTTTAGCACCGCGGTCTGGGCCAATGCAGTCTGGTAAGAAGAGAATCGGTGGACTCCTACGCGGTATTAAGAGACTTGTTGGCGGAATGATGATATCGTCAAGGGATAATGATACCTTAATCATAGCAAGGTATCGAAAATCCATCGATAGACTTGGCAGACGTCTTCCCCACGAGGAGTAACAGTCATGGCATCCAGGTACATCACATCTCATCTCACCACACAACATCACAGTCACTCACTTCCAAAAATAAAGGGGGCAAAACTCATTGAACTTCTACGACTATCAATCAGTGCTAGACATGAAGCCACTTGACCTCGTCATAAGCGCGTTGTGTGCCGTCTGTTTCTTCCTCTGCAGGATCCGTCTCTCCTCGCTGCGCCTACACTCTCCTGTGATTTGCCCATTTCGCAAGGCCCTTTCTTCTCATCCGCCCGCCTGGTGCGCGCAAGTCTTCTTTTCCGGTGAAGGAAAGAGGCTCCGACGAAATCGCATACAAGTATGGCCTAGAGCAGAAGCCTCCAGAGAGGCTAAAGACTCTTCCTTTCCCGGCCCACCTGATCACTTGACCGGGTGGATTCTTCCGAGTTGGGATATGGCCGACTCCGAAATGTGTATTGACGTTGTTCATTTCCCCGTCTCTCATTGCTCTCGTTTCCCCGTCGAAGGATGAAATCAAACTCCATGTTCCATCTGAGGGAAACTCCTTCTACATGACTTTTAGGTCGCCAACGCGCTTTCTATGCGAGGCGTACATGACAATGAGGACTCCCGCCTTCTCTCTAATCCAGCCTTCCGTCGCGAAAATCAAAGTCCAGAAGATAACAGCCAAGGGGTAGGTGAAGTGATTGAATAAGGGGGTGCAGTTTCGTGATGTGATATGGTGTGCTGACAAGGGGTATTGGGGTGAAATTAGTCCTGGGGTGGTGGTGGTGCAAGGGTGTCTATATACACGCGAGGGAGCTCCGTGTCTTCGATGCTGTGTTGTGGCAAGAGCCGGGATTGGCTGTTCTCTCTCTCCTCCGTTTGACGCAGATCCGGGTTTCGGTAGAGAAACCGGCTGCTCCAGGATATGTGCTGGGCTTGGGGGGTTGGTTGGGTGTGAATAATCAAACAAGTCGAAATACAGCGTCAGCCTCAAGCTTTACAAAGCTCAAGTCTGCGCCATGACGCTGGAAGAACCGCCAAGCTGACGCTTGACCTGTTCGCGTGCCCAGCGAGCGGTCTCGATGGTTCGGGGCTGGAACTCGCGGTTGGTCTTGGTCTCCTTGATGAGGGCAGTGAGCCACTCCTGGCGGAAAACGTCGACGAGCTCGCCGTTGGGGTAGGCCTCAGCTAGGTCGCCGATAACACCCATGGATGCACGCATGAGCGCCTCGCTACGGTTCATGTCGCTGGCAATCATGTTCAACAACTGGAAGATGGAAGGCACGTATTGCTGAAGCGCCGAAGCTGCAGAGACTTGTTAGCAGACGCAATCTAGGTGGACAAAAGTAATTATCGGCTCAGACTCACTCTTACCACCGGACCTCATAGCTCCGATGATACCGCCCCAGGCATCCATGATACCCTCGCGAAGAGAGATGACGTAGTCGTACATCTCGTAGGGACCCTCGGGGCCGGCGTTCACGGTCGCCGCCTGCTGCAAAACCTGAGCGATGACGGACAGGTAGGTCTCAAAGTGGCCACCAATAGCGCCGGCAATGTCACCGAAGCACTGCAGGATCGCAGGCTTGAACTGGTTGCTCAAGGCGGTGCTCTGTGAAAATTGTTAGCAAGACTCTTACACGCATATCGACGATCCAATGTCGCATCCACAAGAGTGAATGTAAACACTTGAAAGTCAGTCGGCAGTGACAACGTACCTTGAGGTTGTGAAGCAGGTGGTTCATGAAGTTGTCGCAGTACGGCTGGCTGCGCTCGCCAAGGGATCGCGTCAGGTCGCTAACAAGACCGATAGCCATGGAGCACAGAGCGGGCTCCTCTTGGTTCGACAGAGCGTTGTAGAGGAAGGGCGTGAAAGCCTCCATGTACTTGGAGAAGTCCTCCTCCATAGCGTTGGCCAGGGCGCTGATAGTGGCGAAGATACCATCGGGAACGCTGGACTTGCTGCCCACGGTGCTCAGAATCTGGAGCAGTGTCTGCATAATTCTGTCACCCTGGGGAATGATCTCCTTGTCGAGTCTCTGGATGATAGCTTGAAGAACGGTGCACAAGCTAGTTTGCATCTCCTCCAGCATGATCCTGTCCTCGACGCTAACGACCTGGGTCTGCATGGGGATGGTGCCTTCGAGACGCTCAATCACGACGCCGGAAAGAGAGGCAATGGGCTGCATGCTCTCACTGGCAGCGTTCTGCACAAAGACGTTGAGAACCTCGTAAGCGGCGGTGCGGACGTACGAATCGCAGTCGGGGCGGGCCGTCAGGCCAAGCAGGTTGGTGACGCTCTGGTTGAAGTGGGGGGTCAGAGGGTTCTGGGCGGCACCGAGGTCGCCGGAGAAGCGCTCGGCCAAGTTCATGAGAGCCCAGCAGCACGAAGATGCTATCTTTGCGCTGCTCATAAGGCCGTTGAACAGGGAGCGGATGAGAGGGTCGAGGTGCTGGTTGGGGTCGATGCTGTCGGACACGCTCTCAGTGATGCGGCCGAGGGCGTAGGCGGTCGAGTCCTTGACGTGCAGGGAGCTGTCGTCCATCATGCCGATAAGGATAGGAAGAGCCTGCTTGACGATGGGGTCGAGGACCTTCTCATCGGGGCCGTCCATGATGGCGCCGAAAGCAGAAACGGCGGCATCACGGTGGTGCCAGTCTTCGGCACGCAGGTTGCCCTCAACAAACTGCAGCACAGGGCTGATGATAGCGGCACCAATGGCCTGGGCGTAGAGGGCGAGACACTGGTAGGCGGCGCGGGCCAAGTTGTACTCGTCATCGGCCGCATCCTCGTCCTGCTTGGTCAGAAGCAGAAGAAGGACGGGCACAACCTCGTTGGCTGCTACGCGAGCGAAGTTGTAGAAGGGTCTCATCTGGTCGGCGCTCTCGACCTGGGTGTTGTCGTCCTCGATACCGATCTCCTCCTCGCAGACGGTGCTCCAGAACTCAACAGCCAGCTTGGCAACATCCTCATCCGAAGATTTCATGCCCAGAATGGTGAGGCCGAACAGAGCCTTCTCCATGTAGAAGCGCATGTTATCGTAGTAGAGACCCATGATGCGGTTGAGGCATCCAAAGGCGCCCTGCTGTATCCGGGAGTCATCGGCCTGGGTGGCCTCGCAAACGACCTGCATGATGTAGTTGCGCTCGCCCTCGTGCTTGAAGTTGTTACCGACGAACTCGAGCGAGTCTCCCAAGGCCGTGATGGCGGCCAAGCGAACCTCGAGGCTCGTCTCCTCCTTGCGGGCACCCTGAACGACGGCGGTCAGGATGGCGTTGGAGTGAGCAATGAGAGCCGTTCGCAGATCGGGATCTTGGCTTTCGCAGATGTAACCGATCGTGGTCAAGGAGGCCTGCTTCTGGTGTTCGCCACCCTCGCTAATGTTCTTGACGAGGATGCCCATGAGGTCCTGCCACTGACTTCTCGGCAGCTCGATCGAGGCGATGGAGGAGATGACCTGAGCAGCTGCCTGACCGGCCTGGGAGTTGGAGGAGCCGAGGGTCTGCAGGGTCAAGTTCTTGACCTGCGTCTTTGTCTCGTCGTCGGTCTGTTGGAGCCATTTTGCCTGGAGCTCTTGGTGACGGGCAAAGTCACGGGCAGTGAAGGCGTTCTTCAGGGCGAGACCTGCGGCGGCACGAATGGAACCATCGGCGTTGTCGTTTGCAAGCTCTTGAACGAGGGTTGCGAGGTATAGGGGCTGTTGGGAAGGATGGTTAGCAAATTTGCCAGCGACGGTGGGGGGAGGGGGCACTCGGGATGCAAAAGTGGGCGGGCACATACGAAGTTGTTGTCGGCTGCTTGTGTAAGTTGCTGCTCGGCAGCGTTGCGCAAGTTCGCGTCTATTCAGAATGTCAGCATGATCATGGAGGTTGTGGCGGTTCGGTGATGCGCGGTGTGAAGGAGGAGGCCAAGAAAGAGTAGGTTCTGTTCCATTGCCCTGGCGACAATTTGGGGGGAGAGTAGGGGGATAGGATTTGCTGGCGATGCAAAACCTGGCAGGTGCCGCGAAGAATGAACGAGGCCAAAACCACGACGAGGACGCAAAATTGCTTACCTGGCGACAGCGAATTGGCCAAAACCTGGTTGATCTCTGAGCCCGACATGTTTGCCGCTCTCAATGTGTGGTGATTTGAAGGAGGTAAGGCTGAGCCAGTGCCGATGTTTGGAGAGGTTCGGAGGGGGGGCTCGTTGACAGGTTGCACGTGTCAGGAGGTGGAAGGGAAAGGGTTCAGCAAGGCACCGCAGCTGAGGTCAGAGCAAAAGCGGGAGACGCGGGGGTGTTTTGCGGCGGCGGGCGGTCTAGGCAGAGAAGACAGAACCAAAGGTTTGGTTGGCGTAAGGTGGTGGGTGTGTGAAGCGGGCGCCAGGGGCAGGGTCGGCAGTGCGTTGAGAGCAGCGACCTTGTGAGTGTAGGTGGAAGGATGAGAGAGAGAGAGAATGACCAGGACCGAACGGACGGCAGAGAGAGGTAGAAGGAAGCGAGAGAATATGCCTGTATCGTATCTGTGTGCGAGAGAGAGAGAGAGACGGCAGAAAAAGGATTCGCTCTGGGTTCCGAATTAAAATGATGCGCCAAAAGACGATGTCTTGTGGTAAGGCCCTTTGCAAGAATTAGAGGGCGCACCGTGAAGAAAATATGGTTGCGACAGTAAACAAGCGCAGGAGTCGGGTGGTGAGTAATGTGAGGATTTTTATGGTTTATTGTTTTTTCTCCCACTCTGTTCCCTTTGGGTTGGTGAAGGAGAGGGAAAAAATAGGAGCAGGACTTTGACGAGGTTGTTGACGATCTCAGGCTGCTGCCCAGTTACAGTATTGAATGGCCCGCTACGCAGTTGTGGTGCACCGTAATAAGGCAGGTAGGTACCTCAGCCCAGGGGCGCAATTAAAGCAGCAGGAGCAATAGAGGAGAGCAGGAAGGGGGATGACGGTGACAGCGGGAGCATTAGAGACAGCAGCATACAATGGGCGGTGAATACCTTACGCATAGGTAATACCCTGGGGAAGGTCACCTCAGGTAGCAGCAGTGGATGTCTAGTCGTCATCTTTCTGTTTTTTTAGTTCATCCTGTTGCTTAGGTGCAGCAAGGTCTTGCCCCTTCTTCTCTACTGATACCTGGGCTGCCAAAAGACAACACCTTACAGTGCGGGACATGCAGCTCCAAGAGGTACCCAGCATGGCCATGTAAAACCGCCACTTTCTACAGGCTGGCAAGGTGACCCGACGATGGCCAGCCGATAGGAGCAAGGGCAAAAAAGAAACGACTGAGAAAAAAAAATTTACACAGGTCGTTAAATGAGTGTGGGGAAGGAGAGAGGTTTCTGATGCACGAAACCGAGGAGGGGTCGTTTCCGTCTGCTTCTAGCTTCACCTGCTCCTGCACTTTTAGAAATTGTCGCCGACCTTGCTTAAAGTGACGAGGAAGGCACAGAAACGAGAAACACTCCTTCTCCCTTTTATGCCTGTGGTCGTTGTTGCATCTTCAACGGCACTGCAAGTCCGTTTGGATGTTGCTTTTCTGGCGTCTCTGGATGGACCGTTCACACAACCACGAGGCGAGACATGCTGAACTTTCGGCCAAAATATGAATCAACCGAGGGCGGGGAGGGGCAGAAAGTGAATCAAAATAATGAATGGGGCATTCTGTTTTTTTCCTTTCCTATTGCGGCATGTCTTTGGCACCGTATGGTCCCGCCTCTCCTGTACGTATCCAACGGTTGCCTGGGACTAGGTGGGAGTTAGGTGCTCATCCATCTATACTTTTCGTTTGGCGTCTTTCGCACGGAAAATCAAAGTCTCTTCAGATTCCACAGTATCGTGTCTCCAGTCCCCGCTCCCATCTCCGTCCGAATTCATCTCACCAACACCGAAAAGACAAACAGTGAGGCTAACCTCATCAGGCGAGAAACCCTACACAATAGACGGGGAGACTCACAATGGGGCGTCAGGGCTGCAGCTGCGCATGGCGTTGCCGGGCTGCCCTTTGCCCCCTTCGCTTCGTTCCCTGTCAGAGTTCAATGGAAGAGTCAGCTATGTTTTTCCCTGACAGAGAAACGGCCGTGGAGAATGCATAAAAATCAAAACTGAAATGGCCTTTGTTCACTGGACTCAAAAACTGCAGCAAGCAAAAGACCCAAAATACAAAATGCCCCTTGCTCAGCCAGGTTGACGGTCAGCAGCCCAATCCAACGCTGCTGCCCCTCTTCTCGGCCCATATTCCGTGCTTACCTTACTCTCGCTAGGGAACGGGAGACAGGGCAAAAAGTACCGAGGGTGTTGAGATAAAGACCATATTCGGGGGTGTCTTGATGAGACGACTGATTGCTTCTTACCGAACCCAAATAATGCAAGTGCGTAAGGCTGCTGGCTGGCAGCTGCTGCTTCGTGCCCCGTGGTTGCTGCCGGTCCGGTCGGGGTGACTGGCACCATCCGAGCCCGCAAAAAGGTCAGCCCGACGTCATCTCTTTCCCAGGCACCTGGATCCGAGCGCCTGCCTTGGCTCGTCAACCCTCAACCCCCCGCGACTCACGTTGCAGGTTCTGGTCATCTGACTGTGCTCTGGGCACGAATCAGTAAAGGACTTGATGAAATTCCGTGGATCTTGGCTTGCTGGAGTTGAGCCAGTTACCTGGTTGGTGAAACCTGGCTCAATATTGGTTGTTAGGGTTTCCTGAATGGCCCGTCAACTACACCTCGTGATATGCTCTGAAACGTTTTGATGATGTAGACGCTCTCTGGGTCCATTCACCGATGTTTCCTTCGGAAGCAAGCACTGAGGTTAGTTTCCAAGCTTGCCTGACATTTCACAAGTCCGGGTCAAAGGTTGGGTTACACCATTCAAGATCCCCGCCAAAAACCACTTGAGCCCGAGAAAGTTGCATACCGTTTATGAGAACAATCATCCAGAGATCGTAGAAAGATATAAGTGTAGCGAGGCACGTCATAACGTCGGGAGGCATCAGAAGTCCCATTTGTCGGCTGAGTGGCTGCCATTCTCACTCAGCGCTGCTTCATGCTCTTGATCCCTCATCTACAACAGAAGTCGGAGTGAGAGAACACTTCATTCCATACACATGTCATGCTACATCGTATTTTACTGAGAACCGTATTACCTACGCGCATGTCACTTTGTATTTGCACCTTTACTACAATCACCGTACCAGGCAAGGGGTTGAGAGGGGCGTCCAAGAGTAGCCCAGGATCATAAAACGAGCCCTCCGTAGTCCCGGTAAATAGGGAGATGGAGAAACAACTTGTATTTGGTTGACCTCGTCGTTCCAAGTCAATAGCACTCACCCTCAAGCTTACAAATTGAGAAGTTCATCTAGTAGGCAATAGTTATCAATGGAAGCCCAGCTCAATCCCCAATTCCCAGTTATCACTGACCCACCCGAATAAGTCTTCCAAAGGCTTGGTTAAGCTCTGAAGACGACCAAGGGAACGCAAGCGCGATACCGTTGCTACGAGCCGTGTTAGTCGAGGCCTTCGGCTCCAAGGTAGTACGTGACAATGAGAACGTCGAGATCTAAATTAATATTATTAAACTCAGACGCCGCGTGGGGATATCCAACCCTATGTGATAGGTCCCATCCCTATTATATTCTATACTGAATACTGTACGAATGAAGGAGAAGCCTCCTATCTACTCGATGTTTGTACTTAGACCTCGTCGCCCTTGCCCTCGCCATTGCCCGCCGCCATATGACGGCCGAGAGGTCATCTGCCACCAAAACTGGTGTGTTTGGAAAGACATGAAATCTTAAGCGCGAGTCGTCTTCTTTCATACCATGGAAGAAGCTATTTTGATTCAGCGAGCGTACACATAGTACGAGCTAGAAGAAGAAGAAGGAAGAAGAGGGAGGACTAGTGTTGTACGCAAAGACTGATCCAACCACGACCCCGAATGAAGCTTGGATCTGTACATCAGTAATTGATAGGCATCTGGTCTCGAAGCCCAGTGCGTGTCCATCACTAGGTGATGGAGCAAGCACGAACCAAGATACGATCATCGGCCCCCGATACGTCCTGGGACTATACCGAGCCGAGTCTGCCACCGACGCTGTTGTTAATCCCGGAGCCACCCAAATCTCAGTGTATCTATGTGTGTCAGGCTGAATAATCCTAACAGAGGTCAACCCAGACCTATAAAACCCCCTACCGTCACATCTATTCTTCCCTCGCCAGGCTACCAGCGAAGGCCTAGTGGGAAGAGGAAGGAACATTGCGTCTTGACGTGTAATCGACGAAGTTACTTCTTGGATTCGATGCCGTCGATTTCCAGTTGTGGTGACATGGGCTATCTATATACTCTCTATACCAGATTGAAGCTCTGGAACAACTTCTCAAAGGACATCAACTCATACCTCATTCTTCTTCCCTAGGATATTCATCCCAGAATATAACGTAGGAGGCGGATAGAGCGTAATTATAGACACATATAGTAAGGTACCTTCTATTACCTACCGTGTACATCCTCAAGGCACCCAGCAAGGTCAGGCAAGGCTCTGTCTAGCGAAGACCAGGCAGACTGGATTTCTCGCAGTCGCAGCGTCTGTCTTAGGCCTTGGTACACCTAGAAATCAAGCGTTGCCAAGGTGCTTGCTGAGCCCTGATTTACTTCAATTATGTTGTCTTTATATGTGAATAATCAGACGCCTACGAGGTTGACTTCCGAACATTGGAACTTCGTCGCAGAGGTCCGCTGAATCCCATCAGCGACGGTAAAAGATAGTAGACAGCTACAGAAAATACGCGAGGATGTTGAAACCATGAGCTCTGTGGATTCCATGTCTTCGATTGCCGTCATCTCACCTTCAGCTCCGGGTTGGTCAATGAGAAGGAACCTATCAGCATGATTTGAGACGTGCCCTTCCATTGATATAATCAACCAGTATAAGAGAAAACAGAGCTTTTCAGCCTTGCTACTTCATCACCGGTACTTGACATGCGACAGAGTATCATCTCATCATACATACCATTCATCTGTCATTTTTGTTCTGTGACCTTCTCTCTCTCTCTCTCTCTCTCTCTCCCCCGGATATGCATTTTGAACCAAACTTTTCTCATGTCCCTATATGCTTGAAAAACAAAACAATAATCCGTTACCGTATAACCTTTCCCTTACAAGCCGTTCGCCTTCTCTTCCAGGACGGAGACAACGCTCGGTACCTCGCCGTTGGTTCCGTTCGGTGCCTCGAGGTCCAACTCCCGGCTCATGGATCTTGAGGGAATGGGCTTGGCGACGATGGGGCTTCCGGGGCGGCTGCCGACAAACTGTAGAGACAATGATTAGAACTCGAAAAAACACCATGTAGAGACATCAAGGGGGCTTGACTTACGTTGCTGGCAGCACTCAACAAGGCCGTCAGAGAACTCTGGACCACATCCTCGTGGATGCCGATACCCCAGTACTTCTGCTTGGTGCCCGTGGCCGTGCACTCAATGTACGTGGCGGCCTTGACATCACGGCCGGCACCAATGGCATGCTCCTTATAGTCCTCGACATCCAGGGTGACGCCCACACTCTTAAGGGCGTTGGCCAAGCTGGAAATGGGACCGTTGCCGCGGCCGCGCAGCTTGTACTCCTTGCCGTCGATGGAGACGACGCCCTCAAACACACGCTTGAGGTTCTTTGTGTCCTGGGTCTTGCCGGGCTGGGGCGGCGCCGGGGACTGCGAGCGGTCGTTTGCGATGCTGTAGTCGAGCATGGTGAAGCGCGGGTTGTCGCGGAGGTAGTACGTCGACTCGAAGAGATCTGTGATCTCGTCCGAGAGGAGCTCGCGACCGAGCTGGTCGGCCTTGTCCTGGACGACCTTTGAGAAGGCGACTTGCAGGCCGCGGGGGAGGTCAAGCTGGAGCTTGCGCAGGATGATCCACGCGGCGCCGCCCTTGCCGGACTGGGAGTTGACGCGGATGATGGCCTCGTAGGTGCGGCCAATGTCGGTGGGGTCGAGGGGCAGGTAAGGGATCTGCCAGTGCTCGTCGTTGGACTTGACGGTCGCGTCGCGGACCTGGAAGCCCTTCTTGATGGCGTCCTGGTGTGAGCCGGAGAAGGCGCAGACAACGAGGGAGCCGCCATAGGGGGCGCGGGGGTGGACAGGGATCTTGTTGCAGACCTCGACCATGTCGATGACGCGGTTCAAGTCCGAGAAGTCGACGTTGGGGTGAACGCCCTGCGTGTACAGGTTCAGGCCGAGGGTGACGAGGTCAACGTTGCCGGTGCGCTCGCCGTTGCCAAAGAGGCAGCCCTCGACGCGGTCGGCGCCGGCCATCTGGGCCAGCTCTGCGGCGGCGACGGCACATCCGCGGTCGTTGTGGGGGTGGAGGGAGACGGCAATCTTCTCGCGCTCGGTGACGTTTCTGCAGAAGAACTCAATCTGGTCGGCGTAGACGTTGGGGGTGGACATCTCGACGGTGGCGGGGAGGTTGAAGATGATGGGCACCTCGACGGTGGGCTCCCAAGCGGCCTTGACGGCCTCGCAGATGCGGACGACGAACTCGGGGGAGCTGTCGGAGAAGGTCTCTGGGCTGAACTCGAACTGCCAGTTTGTGCCGGACTGCGAGGGGTCGTCCTTGGTCAGGGAGCGCACCAGCTTGGCGCACTTGACTGCGAGCTCGACGCTCTCGTCTTCGGTGAAGCCAAAGACTACCCTCCGGAAGCACTCGCTCGTGGCGAGGTAGATGTGGACGATGGCGTTCTTGGCGCCCTTGAGGGACTCTACTGTCTTCTTGATGAGGTCCTCGCGGCAGGGGGAGAGGACCTGAAGGTATACATCATCGGGGATGGCGCCGGGGGTCTCGATGAGGCGGCGAGTGAAGTCGAAGTCGGTTTGCGAGGCAGAGGGAAAGGAGACTTCGATTTCCTTGTAGCCCAGGTCGCACAGCATCTTGAAGTAGCGCCACTTCTCGTCGCCGTTCTGTGTAAGGAGGCCATGTCAGCGTCGCCTTTACGAGACATCGGAGGGACCTTGGGGACAACGAACCATTGGGTCAACCAAGCTCTGGTTGCCATCGCGCAAGTCGGTCGACAGCCAGCGAGGGGCTTTTGTGATGGTCTTGGAGGGCCATTGACGGTCCGGGAGGTTAAGAGCCGGGAAGGGCTTGTATTTCTTCCACGGTTCCTTGAGCCTGGCATCAGAGCAATGTCAGTCTGAAATCTCCAAGGCAGGTTGTGTCTAGTTTCTCGTGTGGTTTTTGGGCGGCAATTGAGTCACCTACATGGGCATCTTGGGCGAGTGCGGGGCAGATTTTCAGGTGATGAATGGAGGGGCGGATCTGTTCCTGGTGGGATGGCGTCACAGTTTGGTTTGGAGAAGACGGGAGAGAGAATAGCTTGACCTGCGGGTAGAAGCAAAAAAGGTCAGAAGCTAAAGAGAGTATTTGTAGAAGAACAGTCGTTGGGATTGCAACTCACAGTCAGGGGTGGAAGGGAAGAACAGGAAGGGGAAAAAAAAGAATTGAGTCACAAAGTTCGTAGTCGCAAAGATCCGGGGACTACGAGCACGGAGGACGTGGAGAGCCATGGCCGACCCC